>QKMV01001219.1:0-17069 GCA_003287335.1 Lednia tumana
TATATATATATATAATGTTTCACAGTTTTTCTCGGTTTTGCTCTGCAAGTAAGAATAGTCTTCTCGACGTTTTGACGAAGCTCGCTTCATCATCTTCAGAAATGAAGTCATCGAGAAGATAATTCTAACTTACAGACCAAAAACGAGAAAAAATGTGAAACATTAAATAAACATGGCTCTGGAAACCTATGTTTCACCAATTGTATGTATGTTCATTTTAATGTAGTACCATGGATAAAGTGAGGCATGGATAGTTTGGTAAGGAGATACCTTATTGGATAGGTAGGTAGAACTAATTACCTATAGAAGACACGAATTGGACATTCAAGAGTTTGTCTTTTGGCAACAAATGTCTTACCGGCTGGCTTCTCCATATCTGTAGATGTCGACAAACTCTTGCGCTTTCGATACGATCGCTGTTGAAGGCTTCAGGGTTGGCCTGGACCGGCTAGAACAGAAAGTAAATGTCTTCTAAGTTTGAAAGTACACCACCAAAAGTATTGTGGAGGAACCTTGCTTAACGATGGTAACCATATAAATGCAAATTGCTAGAAGGCACACATCTTTTTGTTTCTTTCCAACAACTGATGTGTGTGTGACAAGGAATAAACTTTTAAAGCCAATTACTTGGCTAGTAAGAATTTTAAGAATTTTTAAAATCACTTCAAAAA
This sequence comes from Lednia tumana, assembly GCA_003287335.1. NCBI lineage: Eukaryota > Metazoa > Arthropoda > Insecta > Plecoptera > Nemouridae > Lednia > Lednia tumana. Next base: position 672 of record QKMV01001219.1, read on the forward strand.
TACCTGCTTACTCGAGGAAGCAGGTATTCTCGAGGTATTCTCGAGGTATTCCTCGAGTAAGCAGGTATTTTTGAAGTGATTTTAAAAATTCTTAAAATGATGTGTGTCTGTTTACAACTAATATTCCATTTCTGAAAACAATTTTATAAAATATATCACAAAATATGCCAAATAAAATTCTTAAAATTGTTTCCAGAAAAAGTATAGTAGGTAGTTGTAAGCACACAAAGTGGTTATTGGAAAGAGACAAACTTCAAACAGCAAAAAAAAAATCAGGAGTCATAGAACATAAATATTACAAATTTTCAAATAGCAATGATGATTACAAGGATCGAACTTTTAAAGTTAAATACTCGGCTAGTTATAATTTGAAGAATATTAAAATCACTTCAAAAACACCCGGCCTTTTGCTTACCGGGAAAATGCTTACCGAGCATTTGCCAGGTAAGCAAAAGGTCCGGGGTTCAAGTCCTCAAGGAAGCAAGTATTTTTGAAGAGATTTTAATATTCTTAAAAGCAATGATGATTCGACTAATGTTCCAATTTTTTCGTCAATTTTCCGTGAAATAAATTTTTATAAATTTTTTCCTGGTTCCCACATTAATATTGAACCACATTATTTCAACAAATATCTGTGTAGTTGCAAATTCGTAGGTGCTGTAAATTACGCCGCTCTATGTTCGCTGGAATCGTCTTAGGTACTTACCTAGGTGTTCTTTCGCTCTGGTTTGTACGAAATTCCCAGCAACCACCCAGGAAAGCTAGCCTCAAAAGATTCTCTTTTTCCATATTAAATTAAATGGGAACGAGAATTCTCGTCAATCAGAATCTTTCGAGCCTATACCCACCCCAGAAGGGAATAAGAACTTACGTAATTGTAGGCGGAGTTCCACGGTTTGCACTCTCACCGTTTCCTGCTGTGAACGAAGCACTTCCTCGATTGCGAACGGAGCCCCTGAATATGGATCATTATCATGTTAGTCGATGCCTTGAGGTCAAATATTTTTCAAAAATAACACCGAAACGACATGACATGCTTCTATAAGAAGCTACATCAAAGAGAATAAGCAGTTGGTTCTACCAGTAGGCCATGCAATGTTTCTTCCCTGAAAATTTGCTGAACAGCGGTTTTTTCATTAGAAAGCACAAGCATATACATTCCGAGTTTCAAATAGCAAGTAGCGAGTAGCAGATGAGAATGGTGCACCGTGATTCCGCTGCGAATGTAGGCTTGGCTAAAAGCATGCAAAGTGCAGACATGGTGATTGTGGAATGAAAACAGAATAAAGCAATGTTTATTATACTAAGTATTGACAGTGGATGAGAAGTTGTTTTCTCCCTTCACAATGAGTTGATCAGTCATGATGAATGATGAGATGAATGTACTGTAGATTCTAGAAAAGAATGTCGTTATGTCGTAGTCACAACAAAATTTCTGTTTCTGTCTTGTTTTCTATATTTTAGTAGGAACTCGTGTCTCTGAAAGATAACAAATAGTCGTCAGTAGTTTTTGAAGAATACAGTTTGTCACCAGCTGGTAGAATTGTCAGTTGATTGCTAAAACAGATGTAATCAGGAGTCCGAACTAGTAGTTGAGTAGTAGTTGTTGAAGAATACAGCTTGTCACCAGCTGGTAGAATTGTCAGTTGATTGCTAAAACAGATGTTAACAGGAGTCCAATGTAGTGCTATGTACACCTAGGTCAGGTACAACAGTCTTTTGAAGGAAAAGGCAGTGAAGGCAAGGCCAGGTAGTATGATTATGACTACAGTTGACCGGGATGAAAAATATGATTGTTGATATGATGGCAGGACTATCTCTGTACAGACCAGGAAGAAAACGTTTGCCGCCCCACAATTTGTACGAATTCACATTGAAGTGTAAAATAAGCTCCACTTTAATTGTAAACTGTAGGAAACCTATCAATACGGTGTCTTTTTTGATTTGAAAAATATAGTTTATAAGTATGATCCAAATTCTATTTGTCATGCATCCAGCAGAATTATGCAATTGTATTATGTTTAATAGGTTGTTTCGGCTGAAGCAAAGTCAGAAAGCGAGTAGTAGAGTATAATGTTTAAACGTTCATACCTAATTTGATCAGTTTCAGGGGTAGCCTGATTATCGTGTGAAGCTGTGGTAGGCCTTACTCTGCCACAAAACAAGAGAACCAAGGTTTCATGAAAATTGCAGCAGTTCAAAATCTGTTTACTACAATAATACTTCAAATGTGAGGTAGATAGTAGTTAATTGAAATTGTACCTAGTTTGTGCATCTTTGCACGATTTCGTTTTCCCTTCTGAGCATTTCCGAGCGTTTATTTGGGATAATCCTGCAATCCTGTCCCTCGAACGTCTTGTGGTTGTTTCTGTTTCATTTGGAATTTCTGGGATCAGAGGAATCAGTACAGAGGGAGTTCCAGAGAGTTCTTTAGCTGCATATTCTGCCTCTTGACTGATCTTACTTTCAATTGCTCCTCTCATCCTATTCCGAACTATTCCTTTATTCACTGGAACCTCAACTGTGACAGAAACAACTTCTTTATAGTCATCGACAGTTTCAACCGTTGCCTTAAATGGCGGTATTCGTTTCCGACTGTACGTTACGGGAGCAATGGCCTCGGTCGTCGAATATTCTGGATGAGATACGGGAGATTTTGTTGTGCTTCGTGGTGCTTCTCTTTCTACCGATATCGGTCTCCGGGGATAAAAGCTTAATGGTGCCTGGTAATTTCTGTTTCTATCAGGAGCAACCCCACTGGAAGCAAAGCTGTTGACGTTAATTGCTTTCCCTTTGGACTGCCTCGGTTGAATTAGAGTCTTATCCAGACTTATTACTTCAGAGGTTCCTATCTCGATTTTGTCCCTAGCTTCATTTTGATCCCTTACTGCAACAATTATGCGCTTTGGAGGGTTTGGAACAATCGGATCAGAGTTTGCCGAAGATCGGAAAGGATCGCGAAGAGAAACGGCAGCTTTAAGAACGACTCTTCGGATGGTGCTCTTGGGTTTGCTCATTCGTTGGTTGGGGGGTGGGGTTGGGGTCGGGGTCGAGGTCGGGGGCTGAGGTTGCGGAGTACTCGGGGTGGTCGGGTTCACTTCAAACACCGGCCTAGATTTTGTCTCTGGTCTGCAGAAGGAAACAAAACACCAGCTCAACACCAAGGCACATTTCCAAAGTGCTAACAGTACCTACAAATATTTGCACAGCAAATGACACAATTTGTTTAAGAACCAATCAAGATGAGATGCAAATTATTCCCTCACAATTATTAGTAGATAATTAAGTATTTCACTATACACATACTTAACAGGCTAGCATAGAATAGAATGCCTGTGATATTTTAGCATTGGATTTAGAGCTAAAATGTTCAGCCTATTTCTGCAAGGACTTTATTATTTCTGATCAAAATAAACAATTTAAAATAAGTTTCCAATTAAATTTTGATTTATGAACCTATTTCACACTAACACTACCTTTAAACATATCAAGAATAGAGTAAGATATATTTAAAATATGTTGTAATCATATTGAGGTATAATTTACTTAGCATCGTAATTGGTTGATAAATCCGAAATACCAACGTTGGATGCCGTTTCAATCTAACAATAATATGTACAATGAATAGAAAAACAATGTTAGAATTTGTAGCGTACTGTAGGCTTCCTGACTGCAGGTCTACGAGTGGAGCAAAAAACCCCCAAGAATAATACTTGAAAATCAAATTTGGCAAGATGCAACACAAACATAGTTCTACAGGCCGGTGAAAGAAGCGGAAGCTGAGAGAAGCGCTTGGCTCTTCCAACATTGCAACCATGCAGCCGCACGAACAATGCAGGCCTTGGTTCACATTTGAAATGCGTAGATATCGTGTTCGTGGTAGTACCTGGATCTATAAGTTGTCGAAGGGGGTTTGGGTGTTGTAGCTCGGGCCGTTGTCACCACAGAGTTTGTGTCAATATCATTTCTGTCGCCACTAAATCAATTCACCCGATTAGAGAACAATAAAAATTTGATGCAAATATCATACAATTTACAAGTGATATGCAATTTTGCATTAGAACTGTACATTCGTGGCACTTTGATGACCTGCAGTTTACAGTAGGGAACAAACTGGAAACATGTGATCACTGAGAACTGCGACTGACGTGTTAAAGTCTTAAATCTATAATATGCTGTGTAGTATTTTGGGATCGACTTTCTCTTAAAGCTGTGAATTTAGCTTGAATTTTGGCAGAATCAGCCAAACCAGTTTGGTAGTGAAGCAAAAATAAAGTTTCAATTTTAAGACAAACTCTAACTGACAATCACGGCATTGTGACCTCATTTGACTGTAGACGGTCCTATTTCAGCTATCGAAGTTACAACGGTAGTGAGAGTACTACTTGAAATGGAGTTCGTGCTCAGTTGACGACAGAAGAGGTAGCTCAGCAGCACGGCTTTTGCCGAGTGGAGAGGAGAACTTACCGAGTGGGTTGAGGCTTAGCTGCAGCTGGGATTCGGCCAAGGGGTTGGTATTGCACTTGGTTGTCGGTTTGCTGCGGCACATGGAACATGGAACACAGGCTATTTAGTTGCGACTCGTGACACTCCCTTCCCTTCACCTGCTCAATCTCACATCCTCTATTTGTTATACACAATCACCCATCAAATAGTCGCACCTACACGACTAGCTCAATTTGATCTACATCCTAACTGGCTTTTATAATTGCTTAGCTTTGATGCACTGTTCTTGATCAGGGTCCTTATTCTCGAGCTATAACCTATTCCTTATTTCTGCCATGCATTACGCATCTGTTTTATTTATAAAAGCGATGCTTAACGCATGGCATAAACGATGAGTTATAGCTCGGGAATTGGGCCTCAAACTTTGGCTTGAAAAATGAAGATCACTGCCAAACCAAAACGATTTTACAGGCAATGCCAGATTAACAGCATAAAATTCAGATCTGTGATCCAGATCTCACAAATTAGTTTTTGCTTGTATGGTATATTTGCTTGTACATCATAAATATATATATTTGAAATTTTGTTGTTTTTGTTGGCAAATAATTTTTTAATTTTATGGTTCGATTAAAAAATTAAGAATGCCAGGCAGCCAGTAAATACAGAGATTGTGCCCGAAAATGTTGAGAGGCTAACTCCTGCGGTTGCAGGAAATTGATTATTAAGTGGTGTTGATGTTCACCTGGTTCTGGTTGTTGTAGTTGTCTGGGTAGTCATTTGCGCTGACAGTGGCCGTGTAGACACCCTGGTCGCCATACGCAGGCTGCACGTATGAGTTGCGCTGGTCCTGCGCTGGCGCTGCTGGTGCCGCGGCCGGCTTGTATGTGTTCTGATTTCGGTACTGGCCCCCACCTTGGCCTACATTCGACGGGAACTGGCCATAGTCTGCCGCAAACAAAGTAAAAAATTATTTGTACATTTCAAATTGAAATTGTTGCGGTGGTACCTGGAACCTAAACCAGAAAAATTATGCGAGAGCAAACCTGGTGTTAGCATAATGCAGGACTATGCAAAAACTAATTCAAAAAAGTAAATGTAGGACTAGCCTCCAAATGCTAAATGATGTCTGGCATTAAGACCTACTGCTACCTACAAATAATTTTTTCGATGAATCTAATTGGTACTAGCATGGAACAAAATCACACAGAATTAGATTTCCAAAACTAGATGGTCTAGGATGAGGTCTACCCCCTGCCCCCTGTTCCAATTTTGGAAGTCTCCTGGGATCATGTGAAGACGGTATATTGCACTGATCAATTCTCTCTCCAAATTAATCGGTACTAACTACCAACCAGAACAAACGGGCCACTTTCCTCGGGAAAAGTTCATAGGGAAATGTGCCACGGGAGAAGGTTTACCTTTCCAGACTTACAGCCACCCCAAAAGTGGTAGGTTTTTGACACTAATTTGGAGCAAATTCGTAGTGCAATGTCACACCTGGCTTTCAGACAGTTGACAGTTTTCATTTAAAATATTTTTCAAAACAGAATTGAAAAATTGAAGGATCAAAAGCATCAAATAAAGTTGGCCTAAAAGCCACATCTTACACTCGCTAGGCATTCTTTCGAAACAACTTTTGGAATGGTACGCAGTGGTAAAACAACATGAGCTTACCAACATCTCTGTAGAGTTCTACGTCCTCATCATAGAGGCTGTAGTACGGATCGTACTGTGCGGGCTCGTACTGGCGAGAGCCATTGTAGAGCACGCTTGCTTTCGTTGGAGATGCCAGCTGAGCGTACGTGGTGGGTGCAGGCGTGCGTTCGGGTTCCGTCCTGCAATACACTTGCACCTCAGCACAACGCTACACTACTGTCCAGTGTCCACTGGTATTGACCATACCTACCCTAGCAGCCTTCACTTGGATTAAGGTTTTATGTTGAGTTTAGCTAGAAAACAGTGGGATTTAAATGACTGTTGCCAATTGCCACGATGATAAATAGTTAACAGACTGAGATTGTAACTTAGCCGGTCGTTGGAAAGCCTGCTCATAGGGACGGTTCTACCACATCCGAATAAGTGTTCACCATCTAATCGACAGCCAATAGGTTGCAACTGCTTAGTATAAATAAACTGATATTTACTAAACCAGATAGTGCAATCCTTGCTTTTTTTTTGTAATAATGGATATGATAATTGAAGAGCTGCAGGTAGCAGTAGGGTATTCCAAAAAATATCAAAACCAGTCATTTCAGCCCAATGGAAAGTGCTGCGCTCTACCGCACAGTCTAACCCACAAAAAATGGTGTGAATTGTCTTAGCACACGAATTACCATATATATTTGGGCAACTACCTCACCAGCTAGATAATCATTGGATTACCCTTGTTTGCCTTCCCTGTAGAGTGATTGTTAAGTCCCCACTCCTAACCAACATATCCTCAACATGACCTAGGATAGAACCCTAGTATGTATGGAAATTACCTGCTACTTGTTGAAACTTCTTTAGCAGGCCGTCTAGTGACTTTACCGCCGCTTATCTCTCCCCGGGCTGTTGTGTCGCTATTGTCATTGTCTGTCCGTCGAGTGGTCTGTTCGGTGGTCTGTTCCGAGGTCGATTCGGTGGTCGTCCGGGTCTTGGGATGGAATGTAGACTTCCTTCCGTGCGGAGTGCGCCGGTAAGCTGGTCGCAATGTCGTGGGGGGAATGAAAGTCTTGTGCCGGTGGGACGTCTTTGAAACCTCGTTGTGTCTTTCGGACAGCGGCCCCTCGGCCCTAGTTTCGTGTGTGCTACCGTTTCTAGCTAAGTGTGTATGCTCTGGGACTTGCGAGATGTTTTTCGCGTCATCGTTTTTTAAAGTTGTGATCTGAACATGTTTGTAAGTTAGGGCTGGGATGGAAGAATATTGGGAGCTTTGGGAAGTGGTTGGATAAGAGCTGGATGTTTCCGTGTGTTTTGTTGTTGCTTCTCTAGGGGGAGGTGGTGCTGCTTTCTGTTTATCTTTCAGCTTGGATTTTGTGGAGCGGGGCAAATCATGGTAGTAATTCTCATTATAATTATCGTCATAATAATAATAATCATCGTCTTCGTCGTCATAGTAGTACGGCAACTCATTCTTATGAGTTGATGACTCTTTATTAGACGTTCCCACTCTTTGTGTGGATTGCTCGTCATCTTTGGTAGTGCTATGTCGTTTATCGCTACCAGATCGATCGTGATTGTAATATCGAGTGGAGTCACTCGTAGGTCTCGTGGTTTCCTCTTGATCTTTCCTAGTCACCCCACGATCAAATTTGGTCGTCCCTTCTTCAAAAGAATATGCTTCATTTTCATTCGACCCTTCAGACTGGCGTTTCGGAGAGCCCCCGGCATGTTCCCCATCTTCACTTTTGTCGTGGTAGAATTCGTTTTCGAGTGGTTTCAACGAAGACACAGTTTGATGGCGATGTGCTTTCTGTCGCTTGGTCGTTGCCGCGCTGGAGCCTGGGCCTGGGCTAAGTTCGGACTCTGCAGGCAGCTGGCTTGGCCCCGTGGGCTGAACGTAATACTGGCCGTCGACTCCCTGGTAGAATGGAGCCGTCAACAAGCTTGGCTGTCTCTCTGCTTTCAACTTCCCCTCCGTCCGCGGCTTTTCTGTCTCATAACTTGCTTCCTGATTTCTTATCCTTGGTGGTGGCAGCCTTTCCTCTTGCTCAAATGTAAACCTTGTAGGCGGAGTCACTGTTTGATAATTGTGGTTCTGGGCTTGGTTTGTAGTCTTGCCCGAAGATAGATAGCCAACTGTTGTTTCTTTATGTGCCTGGTGTAAAGGAACTTGAATGGTGGTGCTCTTGGATGGTCGTCTCCTCCGTTTAATTGGCCTTGCTGTTGTTTGTGATTCCCGTTCTTGTTCGGGGCTCGAGTCCGATTCACGCTGGTAGTAACTCAGCCGTGGGGTGGTCTCGTAATGCTGTGGAGTTGTTTCGTAATGCTGTGGAGTTGTCTCATAATACTGTGGAGTTGTCTTCGTCTCATAATTTTGTGGAGTTGACTTTGTCTCATAATGCTGCGGAGTTGACTTGGTCTCATAATGCTGCGGAGTTGTCTCAAAGCGTTGTGGAGTTGTCTTAATGTCATAGCGCTGTGGAGTTGCTTCAAAACGTTGTGGAGTTGTCTTTGTCTGGTGATGCTGCGGAGTTGTCTTAATCTCGTAGCGCTGTGTTGTCTCGTAGCGCTGTGGAGTTGTTTCGTAACGCTGTGGAGTTGTTTCGTAACGTTGTGGAGTTGTTTCGTAACGTTGTGGAGTTGTTTCGTAACGTTGTTCATTCGGTTGTTTCGTTCCTCTTGTTGGTGGATAACTTTCAGTAAAATCTTCGTAAGCTTGCGGCTTCTTTCGAATCTTCTTGACCGTAACGGCCGGAGCTGAAGTCGTCGTCGCCGGAGGCTTTTCCGTCTTGGGACGCAATTTAGCGATGTATGTATCGAAATCAAAGTCTATGTTAGCAAAAGGGTTTTCAACCTCCTCATACTTCTTATTGTCATTATCGAAAAAATGAGAAGGCGGCCCATTGAAATTATCATATTGTTCGCGATAGTTTCCATGATCGCCGTCTTCATCTTCTTCGTCTTCGTCATCTTCTTCTTGGTCATCTTGTTCAACAATGTCTGGTTTCTTTTCACTTTCTTTATCTTGCGAAACATGGGCCGGCAGCGCTGCAACTGACTGGTGTGTTGCCATTGGCACCTGTGCAATAATCGGCACGTTGTAACTTGAAATGGGGCTGTTGAGCCGTGGAGGTATCAAATAGTCCCGGGGCTTCTCGCTGTCTTCTTGCGCTTGAGTCTGTTTCACTCGGTTCGGTCGTGGGGCGCTGAATGCATCGTGTGCTTCATAAACTTGATACGTTGCTGCAGTTTCAGCCTCTCTCGGCTTGGAGTAGTTGATCTTAGTCCATTTTTCAGGCCCATTCTGTTTATTCTCCAAGCCAAAATACTCGAGTGTGGGGATTTTCTCAGTTTTGCCTGGCTGGAATGTTGGGGAGACTACCAGGTGGCGAACAGATTGGTCCTGTTGTTGCTTGATGGGAGAGGAAGTGACATCCGATTCCAAGTGGTAGTAGGAATAATTCTCCGTGTTTGAGGTTGGGTTCTTATGCGAGGTAGTTTGCTTGCCATTAACAATGATTGGCACAAACTTCAAGTTAGGAGTCTCATTTCTGTTTGGTTTCGGCTGGCTGTTTGTTGGGGGTACCATTGGTTTGAGCGAATCGAAATTAGAAGGGGCGATTTGGGAACTCTGTTGTGGGTACAAGTTTTTTAATGCTTCCTCGCTAGCTTGAGATCGTAAATTCTGACTCGTGTTTGGAATTTGAGGTTGAAAGCTTTGTTGTGTCTTTAGGTGTACGATGCGTTGAGTTGGTTGGTGAGGAGTTTGTGAGAAAGTGCTACCGGATTTGTAGCCGAGTGGTGAGTTGTTGAGTGAACTCGCTCGTGGGTGTGAGTGAATGCCGCTGGGGTCGGCTATCGGTCGAAAGACGTCGTCAGGACCGGGGGCGGGGGCGGGTGCGGGAGCAGGGTCAGAAGCGGGACTGGCTCCGGATGCAGGGTTGGCGGGAGGGGGACCGGACGAGGGCCAAGTGACGCGGACGCCCGTCGAAGGGACTAGCTGCAAGATTCGATTCTCTCCCGGATACCTGATGCATGGCCATTGCATTTTTGTGTGTTGATAAGCACCGGAAAAAAAATGAGAAAAAACTAAGTAAATAAGAGTTTTTTACAAGCATAATTATTTATGTGGATATTTCTATACTATTTCCATATTATTAGATTATTTATGATTGAGGTAATTATTTTCTCATCAAAGAAAATTTGTTAAATTGTGAACAATTTGTTTCAAGTGCAAGCTAAATTAATGATTCTACAATTTTCTAATCATTTGAATTTAGCTTTTATTTTCAATGGGGGCCATCTTTTTGGTGCATTTTGATTACTATTAGCTAGTGTTATTTGAGCCTTCACCCATTTTATTTTCATCAAATGCAGTGCAGTGTACATTGTGTGGCGTGTGACCGCAAGACCGCAAGATGGTGGTTAATTAATTCCTTATCAGTTATTATCAGTTACCGATATCATTCAAAATCTAGTTCCTAGCTCTGAGCACACAAACTGGTTAATCCCATCAACAATCAACATGATTACAACACAAGAGATGAGATATTTTAACAAGATCTGTACAAAGATAAAAAGGTGGGTGAGTATAGACCGTAGACTGTAGAGTTCTCTTCGACAGGTGTTTTTAGTAAGATTAATCTTTCCAGCTGTAGTCAGCATGTGATTGTAGGTCTCGAATAAGTGCAGAAGGAAGGTTGAGAAAGGAGCAGTAAGTCAGAGTGATGTCAGATCGACTCAATTGAGCCGGCATTGCTTTTTACCTGAAGCGTATTTGGCGTTTCGACCGGCGATGATTGTTGATTTGGTTCGTCACTAAGTCGTCATGGTTCTCGTCATGGTTCCCGTCAGGCTGTCTCATCTGGTCATTGCTAGTTGGTTGCAAACCAACCAAATAATCTGCTTTTAATGTGCCGTCAACTTTAGATACCTGGATTGAATTGGCTTCACAATCGAAATAACTTTCGACCTTTTCTATTATCGAGTCCTCTCGATATACCTATTACATTTTAATATAATGATGGCTGGCAGGGATAATGATTTTTTCTAATTTCTTGGGCCCTAACAAATTTTTCTCTGATATCAACATGATTGCATCGTAAGCCTGATTTGTACCTAGTTTCCATTGGCTTCCTTTTGCAAGAGTGCTGAAGACTGGACAATAGTGAATATTTGAATTCATCTCCAATTTTTGCCTGATGTTACTTGAATTAATTTACAACAAAGATAATACAAATCATACCTTGTTTAAACAAAAACATGGCTGTTTTTGTCAGTAAATATTAACGGCTAATTTGGAAGTGTTGGTTACATTTTCTCGCTAGCAATCAGAGTTTGGCAGCTGCTGGCACCGCTCCTTTGAAGACAGACTTCCCCATGGGAGCTGGTCAAGCCTTGCTCTCAATCAATCGGGAAGAGGAAAGTGAAGGATGAAAACGTGTTTACCTGTATTGCACATGCTGTTGCTGCTGCTGTTGCTGCTGCTGTTGCTGTTGCTGTTGCTGTTGACTTCCAAACAAAACGGCCCCAACTTTATCACCGCTTCCGATCCGCACTGATGGAGACTGAAAGTATTGGACCATTCAGTTCAAGATTGGCCCCAAGCAGCCCCTCTCCCTATTCCCTATCCTCTCTGCGGATTGGACGCGTCGCATTGCAATTTTTCGTGTGTATTGCCAATCGGTGTTTAGACACCCACGCCAATCAAGACGAATTGGCAATGCGCTGTAGGTGTCCAATGTAGCCATACTCTGGCTGACAGGTTATCATGTGCAATAGCAATACAATTCATGGCTTTATTTTGACAACTGCTGGTAAAATTATTGCAGAACAGGTAATGGTGGGCTACGTTACTGAGACGGTGCACTACGTTTCCCAGAGGGAGAACTCAGAACTACAAAACCCGAAGGTGGACTACGCTACAAGGAGGACAAGCTACATTACTGGGTGTGTTACCAGGTAGACTACATTAGCGGGGGCGGGAGCGCGGACTACTCTACCGAGTGTACTACGTTACCGGATGTACTATGTTACCGGGGTGCTACGTTATCTGGGGGGGGGGGGCTAAGTTACCGAGTGAACTACGTTAATCGGATGGACTACATTACCGGGGTAGCGGGAGGTCAGACTACGTTACCGGGAGAGCGTTGGTCACTTGGTGCCGTGAGTCGAGGTTCTGGCCTAGCGTGACGGTGCCGGGCTGGCCGCGATACACGCGCTGCTGTCGGTCTGATTCCACCTCGTGTGCCTCCTCCACCCCAGCTGCAGCCTCCTCCTGGTACAACTGCTGCACACCGTAAACATCAACACACCACCCGCAACACCCGACACCCACAACATCCAACACTCTGAACACCCACAACTAAAGAAAGGACAACTGAAAAGCATCCTCATACAAAAATGTGCAGGGTTGTCAAAAGCAAAGAGGAATTTGCAAGAAAATTGCTTCAAATAGGTTCAAATAGGTCCTAAACAATGCAAGAGCAAGAGCAAGAGTGCTCAAAAAAAGTTTTGAGACATTGAGTATTTTTTGTGTAGCAAACAGTTCATTTTTGCATGGTTTTATTTCGTGCATATTGATGATAACATCACGAACAATCTAAAATTTCAAATAGACAGCAAGTCTGTATGTGAGATTAGTATTGCTATTGGTTATAATATTATTAAAGATTACGATTGCTCTTTTCTGGCAATATTACAAACCAAAAGGTTTTTAACTCCACTACTTCTATTTAGGTTTCGAAACTTTTGACCTCGGCTGGGTAAATAAAAGGGTATTCAACAAAACTTTTTAATACCGCGGTATGAATGCTAAATGTTCATAAATTTATTATTCTATTGAAATGAACCCAAAAGAACATATCTGCAACCACATTTTCTGTTAGCGAAAGGTCTGAATCAGTATTGCTTGCAGAAGTTTTCTCCCTAGCCACCTGAGACTACTATTGAAAATTGTATTTTAGAATAGTTAGCAATTTTTTTACAATATAGTCCACTCTTGCTCTCATTGGCTCAGATGGTTTTCATATTTTAAATAAAATGTGTAAAGTAAATTTAGATCTGCATAAGGAGTAGGACTAACATACAATAACCATCTACACATCTTTATATATTTCCAAAAATATACAATCATATAATGGAAAATCTGACAAGAAAAATCGAGTGTGCAACAAGGACAGAGTTACGACGAGCAGAGATTGGTTTGGTCTTACCTTGGCCAGGTTGTCATGTTGCTGCCGTTGCTGGGGAGAATAGCCCCGAGTGGCACTGGTCTGGCGGGACCTCGAGTCCGATGGCCGGGTCACTCCCGAGGAGGTGGTCTCTCCTTCCAGGGCAGCCCCACAACCAACGTTACGGGGCCAATCGCACGTCTGCAGTTCTTGGCTGCAATCACGAGTAGCAAGTAGCGGCAACTCTCTTACTTACATGCTAGCATTGATGCAAGGCAAGTGCCAATCACCAAGTATCATCATTCATCATGACCACTGACCAAATACCTGTGTGGGACAGCTGAAGTAAATTTTTTTAAATATTGTTAATGACATCTAATGGAAAGGTTTCTTTTTGTGTGTGGAAGCTATGACGGCTTCGGTGTGAGTGCTATGAGTGCAGCAGCTTCACTTCCCTTGCCATCAACATCTCGACAGTACGGATAAGTGGAGGAATCCCATGCTGTTCGAGTTGTACCGTCCTTCGGAAGGTGGTTAAGCGGTGGTCCCCTTGGTGCTTTTCGAAAGAAGAGAGGCTACGTGCCGGCACCGGGTTGCCCCTCTTCCTTGTTAGGTTTATCATCACCCTCATTATCATCCTTTCATTCGCCGACGCCAATAAACCAGCGCCACAGGGCCAGTTGTCAATACAGTGCGTCGTTAAACACCACATAATCAATCAATCAATATGTGTTGGTAGCGGATGCCTCAGCCTACCTGTACATGAGTCCTCCGGTGCAGGATTCCAAAAGCGCGCCTCCGAACACACACACATAGTACATTGTGCAGTCGCTAGGATGCTGGTAGTAGCCGAATTCCTCGGGGCAGTCGAACTCCTTGGCGATGTTCACCCCTGCGCCGAGCCGACCTCCCCTCCTCTGGCTCTGCACACCACAACCTATTGAGCAGAGAATAAACACATGTTAGCAGTTAGTCTATGAGTAGGCCTTTAGTCACAAAAACATGTAGAAAATTAACACCTTTTTCTTGTGCCCGTTTGCAGAAGACTTCGTGCACCTGCAGGTTGCACTCTGTACCTACATCGAGAGCATTTTCCTCATTTTTTAAATCCGCCACCGCCATTTCTTTTCTGAGTCTCCGACAAATGAACTACACTTTAAGAGTGCAGGATGCCCTCGACAAAAATCAGCGTAGCGCCAATGCATTGACATAGTTAGCCACGCAAGAAGCCTTGATCAGACCTATTTTTGTATACCGCGTCTGGTTCTATCGTTGAAAATTGCCTGTGATAGTGAGGGAAGAAGTTGTAAATAGAATAAAATAGGTCTATTCGGAAGCACTTTTTTTCAAATTTTCTTTCGTTTTCCTCTTGTGGCTATCTAAAAACACTCAAATTGAGCATTTACGACAGCTCTTTGGAGCGGTTTAGGGAAAAATATTAAAAAATGGCTTCCAAATAGACCTCGTTTGTTCTTTTATCTCCAACTCTCTCGCCAACTAGCATAGGCCATCTCCAGCGATAGAGCGAGCAGAGGTATACAGAAATGTAAATGTACGTCAAATTCTATGAGTGCTACTCGGGAGCCTGAACAGCAAATGTAGCAACTAGCAAGGGATATTCAGATGTTACAAAATGTTGTGAACATTCCCATTGTAATTTCGTTTTATACGTTCATTGCAAATAATTTAGGGACCATACGTTAATGTAGTACTGTTGGCTGCATGCAATCTTCATGGAGTGCAGAAAATATCACAAAGACCTAAATTTGCGATATGAATTGTTCTTATCTTCTGGTCTTGACGACCCATCATTCATACTAATGGGTGAGAAGCCTCAAGTTGGATTGAATCCGTGAAGATGTTAAGTAATAATGATAATAATACTAATAATAATTAAAGTCTCACGGTATGTTTCTTATTCTTACACGTTCACATCGAAAATAATTGTATTATATAAACCACAGCTAGAGATTATGCAATTGTAAGTTGGCCATACTTGCCGTGCACCACTCGCCTCTCCAATGTAATTTGAAATTTTAACATTTCTGCCTGTCTAAGTATTTATGTGATACGTGTATTTGTAATACTTATACAGCTACGTAGATACTACGTGCCCATTTATAATGTACGTGCAACGTGAAAATGCAACGCTAATCATAATTATGCGATCCGTCCTTTTCGCGTCTAATTGATTTGATCTATTGCCATCATGTCGATTCCTTCGATTTGTTATTTGTAAATATCTCTCAACAGTTATGCCAAATACGGCACCTGTTTAACATCACATATTCACAATTTAGACGCATGAGGGAGAGATTGACGGTACAGTGAGTGGTCCCGAAAGCGTTCTAAATTTATCACGGATTTTTAAAAAAAATCAAATCACGTAACGATTTCCAAAACTTGTTTGTCGAAAGATAATTTGGTGCACTGCGAATGTGTTTGTCATTTCCTAGTCGCTGGTGTAACCGTGTGATAGCAAACAGCAAGCAGCTAGCTGCAAGTGCAAGTGAGGTCTGCTGCGTGGTCCTTGAGCATCATCGAACGGCCTTGCTTCGGAACTGATCAGAGAAAAGTAACAGCGTGGAAACAGTAACTACACCGAGCGAGGCGGAGGCGCTACCGCTGGCTGCTGTCAAAGAACGACCTTCCCCCCAGCCGATTGCCATCTCGCAGATGTACAGCTATCATCCAGCTACTGACTGCAATGCCAGCGGGCATGCGAGTGTGACCACTACTTCTTCTGTCTTCGACATCTTATATCTAATCTACATTGTAGCACATTCCATTAGTTCCATTTGACAGTTAAGTTACTGTAACTTGTGAGTTGTGACAACCTTGAGGAAATTGGAACCACTAAAACGTAGACAATAAAGCGAAAGACCATCTAATCAGCATAAATTTAACATTGCCTCGGATATATTTGAAGCATCTAGCGTACTACAGCAAGCCATGTGGTCAAAATTGGGTTTCAATCTAGACGTATCGATTTGCAAAGGATGGGTTGATAGTTACTGCTTGAGGCACAAAAGTTTGATTCTGTAAGTATTATTCTTTAGGTTTTCAAAGTACGAAGTGGTTTTAAACTAGACTTTTAAAGTCTCTATTAGGAAGCATTTTTGAATCCATATATATA
>QKMV01001220.1:0-17067 GCA_003287335.1 Lednia tumana
CGCCAATAGACTAGTGCCACAGAGCCAGTTGTCAATACAGTGCGTTGTTAAACACCGACGCCAATAGACCAGTGCCATTGGGCCAGTTGTCAATACAGTGCGTTTTTAAACACCAACGCCAATAGACCAGTGCCAGAGGGCCAGTAGTCAATACAGTGCGTTGTTAAACACCGACGCCAATAGATTAGTGCCACAGAGCCAGTTGTCAATACAGTGCGTTTTTAAACACCGCATATTCAAAAAATCTAAGCCGGGAGCTAATTCGACCGGGAAGGGAGCTCTGGGCGGACATGCGCGTTGCACGCGAGCTCACGATCCAGGAAGCCGTTCGGTCGCATCGGGCTGGGCTAGGTCGGGTCGGGCCGGGCGTGAGATGCTCTCGGCAAGGTACCGTCCTTGGGTGCGTGTGGTGCCTCCTAATCGCCGTCCTCTCATCACCATGGTCACCGCACACGCAACTACGCGCGGCTCAAGGCACGTGGACCGACCGGCCTGGTTGCCATGGATACGTTTTATAACACTCTCGGGTTTGGTGCCCCTAAATGCAACCCCCTGGGCAAACTCGGCACTTAACCTGGCGCCTCCACCGGAGTGATTTTGCAATGCATTTTTTAAAAAAGCTTTCATTTGCTGGATGCAGATGGGAGTGCTGCATATTTTTCAATTGTACCGGCTTATTTAGTCACTTTGGTTGGTGTAGTTTTTCATGGAAAGGAATACACAAGGCTACCTTGGGCCTATTTCGGTAACTTTTTTGGTAAGAGAAAGAAAACCCGTTCCTCTCTGTTTGATAATAATACACTCTTTTCAGTTAAAGGTGAATCTAGTGGCAACTGGAAAAACTAACCACTTTATAGTTTATTTTAATCACTTTAAATTAAAAGTGGCACAGATACCAAACCTAGTTAATTTTATGGACAATTCTACTGGATCGCTAACAAAATGTACTTGAAGTTTTTATTCTCGTTAACTTTAGCTAAACTTATCATTTTAGTGATTTATTACTAATTTTAAACTGAAATTTTAAATTTAACAACCAGTAATGAAAAGAAAATTTTTATATACGTCTTGTAAGAAAGCCAGTTGCATTCTGTACGAAATTACAAGGTTTTGTGTCCCTGCTACTAACAGTTTGACTGCAATAATTAAAATAAACTACAAATCGGATGTTTTAAGAATGCAACGGAGCCTCGTTGGTGACTCATTCACACGCTATGATAGTATCCGTATCTCTGACCACGTGACGAGTGTGTCAAATCAATCACAAGCGTGCTTCCCGAACTGGCGAAACGCAGACCCGAAATTAAACGGGCGCCGAGTCCACCCACTTGTATGCGTTGGAAAGCCGGCCGGCCAGCAGGCTTGTTGGCGGACGGAGTCTATCAATTACTGCCGCCGTTCGACCGCAAGGTAGTGTTTTCCGTGGATAGAGGAGGAATTGATGATTGGCATTTACGAGAGAGCATGGGACGGACAAGGCCCGGAGGTATTCGCAGCTGATTTTCTAGCATGTGGAAATCGGGGGGAGAGGCGTTGCATGAGAGTAAACGGTTCATTAGGTTAAATAGTTTAACCAACAAGTTCAGAAAGTTCTAAAACTTTGTAGACTGCCTAACTTATTCCGTACATTTTATACGTAATTGTGTATGACAGTTTAGAGGAGTTGTTCTCATTCTACTGAGGTGAACGAAGAGACTTTGTGGGAAGAAAGTTAAGAATATTGAACGACTTGAAGCTGGTAGAAACTGTCTACCCTAAAAATCAGAAGAAAATACCTTTTTGT
Organism: Lednia tumana; assembly: GCA_003287335.1. NCBI lineage: Eukaryota > Metazoa > Arthropoda > Insecta > Plecoptera > Nemouridae > Lednia > Lednia tumana. The sequence goes on from QKMV01001220.1 coordinate 1,784, forward strand.
AATTGACATTGTAGCTGTTTTTGAATGTACCTACTGTTTTTCTGCATTTGAATGCGTTAACAAGCACAGTTAACGCTGTTTTCCCAGCTGCTTGCCATGGTTACCATGGGAGCGTTTATTTGATATTTGCGCGTGTGATTTATTAAAGGTCCAATTACCTATCTTAATTATCGATATGGAAGTAGAAGTGGTGCTAGTGTTGTTGTTACTTCCATTGACAACTTTGTTGGTAAGAAATCTGGGATGGGTTCATGGTCTACATAGAAACATGTGTACATTATGGTTGTAGCACAGCCATGGAAATATATTTATGTTGCTCCCGATTGACAGACTCACGCTTCGCCACTGAATTTGCGTAGCGACCCAACACACTTTTGTGACTCGCTTTTGTGTATACGCACTCCATCGCACTTATATGTACGCACTGCATTTGGGCTAGAGATGGAGTTTTATAGTAATCGTAAATAACAATACTCATAATAATATTGTATAGCAATGTTCTCCACCATTGTCGTAGAAACAGACGAAGCTGGTGAACCGACATTTCCATTGGTGTGTTTCCTACAACAAATTCCCGCGCGATGCAGTTGTCTTGTATGGTTACACTCCGGGTGGAAACATTCGCCTGCATGCCAGTGCATATTTGATCGCAAGACAGATCTGCGGTAGACGCAATGCGTCCCCACGGAGTGCTTCCAGCCAATTTGTTATCAATCGCGCCGTGAGAGATTACACTCCTCGACAATTTATTGCCCGCGTTCAATTGCGTCAAGATTGAACAGCGAGCTTCGATGTTGGCACAAGGTGGGCTCCCGTGGCAGCTTTAAGGACCGAGCCATCTTTGGATTTTGCAACATACGTCGAGTCAAAAATGTGAAACGAACTCTGACTCGACCGTCCACGATTACTTATGATATTAAGCGAGAGGGTTGTAGGTAAAGGTGTATCTTAGGTCTCTCGCCAACGTTATTTTCAATATTTTTCCCAAAAAAGCCGAAATGTGCTCAGAAACATGATGGTCAACGGTGATTTTTGCTACTATTGGATAAAATATAACTGACTTAGGAAACTAAATTCGGAAAAAGCGACTGTCGAGAGACACAAGTTACACTGTTATCTACAACTCAGTCGCTCATTATCATAAGTTATCTTGAACGGTTAAGTCAACTTGGCATGTGGATGTTTTCCCGTGCGGCTCTCAATGTTAAGGCATAGGCGCTACGTTGAGGTAGGATTGGTCCTTAAACATCCACCTGCATACTTTCAAAGCTGGAAGGCGGCATCCACTCCTCAAGAGATTCTATCAATGTTAGGGAAACAACCGTGAAAGAGATTCCCCCCTTTGGTAAACGCGATTTCCAGTTCTTATTAATGCAAGAGTTGCACGAGAGAATGAAACTAATTTACGATATTTGAAATGGAAAACGCGCGTGCCAGTTGTTGCGAATAGCTATGAATCTCGTAACGGCGTGTCAACAGTCGCATTCGTAATAACGGATACACGCGAACGCAAACGCAAACGCTGGAAACAATTGGAAAATGAGAGAGGCGAAACGGAAGGGCGCGCGGAAAAGTGACTTTTAAGAGGAAAGATCCCCTCGATAGAAATCGGCGCAGTGCCACATGCATTGACGTTGTGAGCCGCGCAAGAAACCTTGATTAGACCTATTTCTGCACAACTCTGCTGGCTGTATCGTTGAACATAGCCTATGCATTAGCATGGTGAGCCGCGCAAGAAACCTTGATTAGACCTATTTCTGCACACATCTGCTGGCTCTATCGTTGAACATAGCCTATGCATTAGCATGGTGAGCCGCGCAAGAAACTTTGATCAGACCTATTTTTGTAAACCTCTGCTGGCTCTATCGTTGAACATAGCCTATACATTAGCAGGGTGCGCCGCGCAAGAAACCTTGATCAGACACATTTTTGTATACCTCTGCTGGTTCTATCGTGTAGATAGCCTATTAAAGTAGCGAGGAAGTTGTAGAAAAAAGAATGAACTTAGTCTGCTAGGTAGCATTTTTTTCAAATATACTTTCGTTTCTCCTTTATGGCTATTTAAAAAGTCTCAAATTGAGCATTTACGGCGGCCGTTTTGGGCGATTTGGGGCAAATTATTTAAAAACGCCTTCCAAATAGGCCTATTTTTCCCTTTCATCTGCATATTTCTCGCCAACTATCATAGGCTATCTTCAACGGTAGAGCAAGCAGAGTTGTACAAAACTTCGTCTGCGCGTCATATTCCACGGGTGGGTACCCACAAGCCTTAAAAAACAGGAGCGAAAAACAAACTGGGAAAAAATTGAATCGTTGTCGCTGGCTGGCATGTGCGATGTTCACTTCGGTCTGTCGGCATGAGACGGTTATCGGCGCGACTGTTGATGGCGGTGTATAAGCGTGTTATGGGGTCGGCGTTGGTTGCAGGGAGGCAGGGGGGAGGGAGGGTGCATGTTTTGATATCATGTCTCGGGCATAAACCAAGTATGCAAAGTTTCCGCATGCGACACATGTGTGGAAGTGTGCCGGTGTGCGGGCGTCGCCGACGGCGTCGTAAAATTGTCGCGGACGACGCCCGCCATGTGCTAATAACGGGCGTCGCGACGCCTAAGGTAGAATATCTAATGAGAAGTCGATAGATAGGAGCTGGCACGGGAATTTGGCATGCAGCGTCAGATGGAGAGACACTTAATCAGCTGTTGACATGACCAACTGTAGGCGGGTGACCACAGCGTTTTATCGTTCATGTAATTGTTTTACAATGTTAGGGTGGCCAAAATATTCACGATCTATCGGTTGTCAAAGAAGATATCAGTGACAGATGCTTCAAAGATGCATGAAATCGGTAGCAATAGTAATAAATCCTTGCTCTGAAGTATGATTTAATTTTTGTGGGGCAATATTTTTGTGTTTGGTTGCTTAGATTTTGGGACAAGCCAGAGATGTTATTAAGCTATCGTTGACAGTCTGTTATATTTTCAAAATTTTCCGTGTAAAAATTATTGAGGTGAGTGTGAAAAAACCACCCTTATGTCAAAATTAAGATCTTACAAGTTAAAACTCATAATTGAGCTATGACAGCCAAGTTCTTCTCATACCCTAGAAAACGTTTTGCTGTCGTAGTTCCTACCGAAACACGCTCCTAGATTTTGTTTTTTGAAAGAAAGTACCATCGTCGCTAAGGACGAGCGCCAGCGCTGTCGTGATCACGCGTGACAGTTGCAGTCTTCGTTAGCAGTGACTCCTGGCGTTAACGGCCGATGCAGTGTAATTGGCCAGCGTATGTCGGTGGATTGCTGAAACTCGAGCACTTGCCGCGGTAACTCGTGTGCTTTATGTAGGTCGTCCGAAAGCGTCGGTTTCAGGCGTCGCATCGCCCTCCCTCTTGACGGACGGGAACGACCCTTTAGGCCACATGGCCAGTCTCGCCGGTAGGTCTGCACATTGTGTGCACAATACGCAAGAAACGGAAGAATGCTTTGGAAATGCTAATGCAACAGTTTATTTATGCGCGTTTCGTGGTGCTTCAATAGAAAAATGATTGCGAAATGCATTTTTAATAGGTGCAATCATTAGCTGCACTCTACGGTGGCTTCGGCGACTCCGCCCCGTTTCATTCAATAACAATAATGACACAGAACTTCCGAGAAGCACGAGTTGGATTTCTTATAAATCAAGTTTTCAGTGGCCCGAAAATAGTTGCGTATATTTGATTTCTCGGTATTTAGTAATTGGCGTTTATCGTTTTGCTGGCGGATGCGTAATTAATCTCGTGTGTCAACTTACGATGTTCTGGGGCAGTTTATTGCAGCGCTTCGATGACTGACTGAGAGGCTCAGAGACGCACCGACATCATATCCAATAGGATGGCCAGGAAAAAGTGGTTTCAGAGACCGCGCGGCTTCGATGCATTCGATCTTTCATCTTTTGTTAAATACAATCGCGCTGAAAATAACGGGAAGAAAAATATTTCGCTTGGTTCGATTTTATCTTATTGATTCGTCCATGATATGAATTCTTCATTACATGTACGCAAGCTGGAGAAAAGAGAAATAATTACTGTAACAATTTACAAGACACAACATACCGGATAAAATATGTCCAAACGAATACTTAAAACATTTTGCAGCGATTAATTCCGAGGAATGCATAAAATAATATAATCTACTTGCTGTAGTGTATCTGGTGGACGTATCTCGGCAATGCACTGTTTTAATGTGAAACATTACGATTACTGATTTACCTGTATAAGGCAATACATATCGTCGTCTGATCGGAGAACAAATTAAATTAAAAATGTATCGTGAAATCTACAAGCAAGCGATGTTTAGCAAGCAGCGACGTTGTTTCCATGCGTCAGTCGAGGATTAGTTTTATCAGCTGGTCACATGGCGACCGATTTGGTAAGACAGGGTGACTTATTATAATTACGTTTACATGTACCATCAAGCGATTGAAAAACACCCGACGGGGCAAATATCACCGCCCGACGGAAAACGAAAAACTTGCGCTCTCGCTCGCTGCTTTTCGCGAACACAGCGCGCCGGGAAATAATTGGCAACGTCTTTTTTTCCAAGCAGAATTTTTGATTATACACGCCGCTGCTGAGAATCCAATTTTGAATCCGTTACCCTCTCTTTCTCAGTTGTCTTAATTCGTTCTAGATTCTTATTTCTCAAATAATCGGAATCTCATTGTTTAATAATATAAAATTATTATTTGATTAATTCAAATATGCTAAGTTTTCTATTGTCTAGCCAAAGCCAAGATATAAATCTTATTGCCTCTTTTCAACAAACAAATAGAATAAAACCTAATAAATGAATTAATTACTGGAAAAAATATCCGACCATATGTTCAAATCCGGGAGCTTATTGTATTGTGCGGGGCATTTTAATTGTTTCTCGTGTGGCGATCGTTCTTTTCTAACTGAAAACAGCGTTTTATAATTGAGATAAGTGCATAGGATCGTGTATTTGCGATAGGGATCGCTTGCTGCGGAGCGCTGCGCTCTTGCGTCGGCTTGTTAATATTTTGCTGGCCAGCTCGGTCGCGGTCCGATGACTCTCTGATTCTCTTGGCCGGTATCCGCGTCGGCATTCGGCGTTCACATTCAGACACCTCCATGTCCAGCGCCGAGATGATCAAACGTCAACTAGTGCAGGCATTGACTCGTAATCACAAACCATTACGCTCGACCCCTCAGTGATTGGACCCATTTACGTTCGGCTCAAAGACATTTGGTCTGAACTCATTGGTCTTGAGGCAGTCCGAGCCTAAAGTTGAAGTCCTGCTTCTAAGGGACTTCCAATAGAAGTCCATATTTCTGATAATAGCTGCAATTTCCAGAGCTGCTGACTCAAAGGTTGACTAACTGTAGATATTTGTGATGGCTTGTTTTGTGCCCGGGTTATTCGTTGTCAATTTTCTTGGATAAAAATAAAAATTGCTTGAATTGACATGTTTGGAGAGCTATTTTTTCGTTTTTCACATTCATTTCGTTGCACAGTTTCGTTGTCAAACACAGTTGACCTGTTGACCAGTGACACAACATAACGGGGGCCATAATCGATTTTTAATTGTTGTTTAATTTGTCTGTCCATAATGGAACCTGTCTCTTCAAGTAACTAAGCGATTGTACGTATCTACATGTAGACCATTCTCATAACTGCTCATAACTGCTCATAACTGCTCATAACTGCTCATAACTGCTATTCCAGAGTCAATAGGGACGATTCAAATTTGTTTGGCAATGCATTTCTTATGGAGATACGTTTTTATTTAGTCTTTATTGACTTTTGAAGCCCGCGATTACGGAAATGATCTATTTACAGTAGTTTGTTGTCATCGCACCACGGCCAGTTTGATCTGTCTCTGCTAGCAAAACCAAGAATATAGATACTGAAATTTGTATAAGATTACCACTACCAAGGCCCTCTTAAAACATACTCATCCTTAAGAGCAAAGGGAATCAATATCCATTCAGAGAGCCACAGAAGTGGTCAGCTTCTAAAAATGTTACAGGAGTAATAAATTAAGTTTACCATTTCCATGACCCGCTTTTAAAATCTTCAGCTTAAACTGCAAAGGGATTAATCGGTACCATTCAGAGGATCATGTAAAGTGGTGAACTTCCTTTAATTTTACTCCAGTTACATCTCGATCGGTTCATCGTCGCCGTCACCACCAGAGCCTGTTGCTCTTTTACTCCGTCACACTGTACCGTGTTAACACTGCCGTCAGCATCATCATCTCAATTGCACCAATTTCCCCCCCCCCCCCGCCATCCTCGCCCCCAAGCTGCTTAATTGTGACGAGCGAAATCTTCTTCGCCGTGGCTTAGCGAGCACGGAAAACAAGTACCTACCCCTTGATCCGCGTGAGACATCAGCGAGGCAGTTAGCACACCGAACAACACGGGACCCAACCGTCGCCGCTCGAACTTCTTACCATGCGCTCGTCTGAGGGCTTCGTTGTGCATTAAACGCAAATCGCGATGTAATATATTCATAATTAGCACTCTCGACGCGTTAAGGTCGACGTCGTCGAAACGGCCGCATGTTTAACGCGGTTTTCGGGTGTGCGATAAAACGCCGAAACTTAAGCCCGCAGCTCGCGACTAAGAAAGGCTTTTGCGAGTCCACGCAATTGTCGTCAAAAGAAATCCCACTCTGTCGACGGTGCGGTGGAAATTGGCCTCTCATTATGTGTAAGAAATTGGAATCTAGTCGTCGTGTTTTGTGGTTTTACCAAATTTGCTAAATGTCCTGGCGAATTCGAAAACACGCGAAAAAAACAAACTTTTTCACATAATTGACATAATTTGCAACAATTTCTATCACAATTACTTAATTATTGGTTATTTTTTCGGAAACGTTTTTAATGCCCATGGTCGCGCCGTCGTATCTCTCTCTCTCTCTTTCACGTGGATGCATATTATGTTCCCTGGCAATTTCTTTCGGTACTACAGTCCGCGCGGTGCTCAATCATGGACACTCAGATACCTGGCTCGCTCCATTTAATTGGTTTGAATCTTACTATCATCATAATAAACCAGTAAGTGGCCGTCGAGCTGAGGGCTTGGGACTCGGTCGGTGGGACAACACTGCAGCGAAGAATATATCTTGGCAGTATTTAAATTGCTCGCGATCGTCCGTTCCCAGGCAAAGTGTCGGAGGGCCCGAACTCGGACGACTCCTCCCTTGCCTTGTCTCGGTAATAATCGCTGGCGTAATTATCAGCCTCGGCCGCGTCGCGTCGCGTCCAAGGCAAGCTATTCGGGAGTTGAGAATAACGCTGCGATGGGAAATAAATAGCTGGGGTTTGATCACTGGGAGGGAATAAAAAGTTACTAACAATTGGTCTCGGAAACAGAAACATTGACTTGTAGTAATTCATAGTGATTTTTGCTTTTTGCTTTCAGCGTGCTTCTGTATTACTTATTTGTGGTCATGCCAGTTTGCTAGTTTCGAAGTGATTTTAAGCAAATAGCTGCCATTTGGGATGTAGCGCCTAGCATAGTACTTGATTGGAGGCCGGTATTACAATTTCCATACTTCTACCAAACTGTGTTATCCAACAACCTAGTGGTCACCATGGTGACAACCAATCAACTTAACCCTGATTACACGGGCATATTTTCCGTCAAATCTTGTACGCAATCATGCGCGCAACAAAAGTTATGCCGTGTAAAAGCGCAGTTGCGTGCAAATCCGGCAGGCCACACACTTGCACGCAAGATTGAGTACAAGTTTTAACAATAGCGCATGCTGTATTTTCACAATATCTTTTACGAAAACCAACCAATCACAGCCAAGCAACTCCAGTGCTATCATGGTAACCAAGTAAACAACTAAAAAAAAACAAAATGGCGAAGAAGTTTGAGTGGACCGATGTGGTTTCGAAATAGTTAATCAATCTTTACGAAGCAAATCAATGTTTATATGTGGTGTCCCACCTGGACTATCACAACAGGTAATATTAATTAATTTTTAAATAACTTGACAACTTAGAAACATTAACTTGCCGATAGTGTTGAGTACATAACCTCAAACTATGCTCTTCGATAGCATAGCTTTTGGGACAAGAAATGTCATGAAACTTGTGACGTGTAAATGCACGGCCAGGTTTTACAACATTTTCACTGCAAGTTTGACGGAATTGCGCGCAAGATTGCGTACAAGATTTGACGGAAAATATGCCCGTGTAATTCAGGCTTTATACATTTCTTTAAGCAAATGTCTTCTTCGTAATCTTGGTACTAATCAAATAAAAATGGTTACTTAACTGGGTAAAACTGATAAGATGTTCACTAATAAATTCCCCAAATAAATGGGAATTTATGCGTGGACTTCTTAGCAGTTTTACCCAGTCTGGTAAACAGTTTTTTTAAAACCAATCAGCTTCTTTCGTTCCCAATTTGGTGGGATGATAAAATAGTTTAGGATAAATTTGGACATTGTAATACCAGCCCTAAAGAAGGCACTGTTTCCGTGATGATTGTTGCAGTGTTTTTGTTTTCGTGCTTTCTGTTGAAATATATAAAAGTTATGGAACTGAAAGGAAATTCATGTAAATTTTGTGCAAAGTTCTAAGTTTTAACCATCCTGACCGACGTTAATAACATATTTACGCCCACTCACATAAATCGAGAAAGAGAATAGTTAATAAAAATATTATAAATAATACGCCATGGGAAAATAGCGAAAAACGGCAAGAATTTACTACCGCCGACTGTGGGAGGCTGGCCGAACAATTGTTTGCGTCAGCGAAGTTGCAAAAAAAGCTGATTCTCGCCAATCTGCGTGCATCAAGAAGAGAATGCAAGTGTGGAGCCAAGACGGATGCGATACATCACGGTGGCGTGATTACAAAATTAGGCCACTTGATTTCTGCAACGTTGTGTTGCTTGCTTGCTTGCTTGCTTGCTATAAACTCGAGCCTAATCCGTGGGCAATCATTTCATAGACTAGCGCAGCAGCATTATTATACCCTAACCACCGGCACCATCGTCTGATGGCGTTAGAATGTTTGCATCTTTGCCGTTTCGCGAGATCGCCTAATGGCTGCTCACCGTTTTACCCTACCACCATTAAAATTTACTGCCTCGAATTAAATCTACCGCATTTAAGGGATGTAGTTATTCATAATGATTTAAGCGCACCATGGGAAAGAGCCAACCAAGATTTCAGGTCAGACAGCGCGTATTTTCTGTAGCAGCGCGTCTCTGATTTGTGATTTAATACGCGAAGACGTTATCAACTTAGGAGCAGTATTTCAAGAGAAGTCCAAAGGAGGCGCTGCAATCTTTTGGCTCCTGTCAGATGTGGTCGAGTGGCTGACGTCTCAATATCCCGGCGTGCTTACGTGCGCCTCTTGGACACTATTTCACCTGTGGGTGGAAGCAGCTTTGTGGAAGTTCGGGACCAGACTAGTTTGCATTAAAACGTCGTAAAACTTAACACAACCGTGCCGCTGTTTATCTGTAACGAATGTGATACTTTGAGTGCTCTATTCTGGCGCGTTGCCTTTCTCGAGCAGAGCTCGCCTTTTTTTTGTGTGTACCCTCAAGTGAAAAATTATGATTCGGTAGCGCAGTTAACAATAAACGGAATTGCTTTTATGGTCAATAAATTGACCCCGAACGGAATGGGACGTAATTTTTCGGGTTACGGGTGCACGGTTCATCATTTCGGGATGACAATAAAACAGACGGATTTCGGGACAGGTCTAGCAGCTGGATAATTCAATTCCATCGCTAGGGAGTTTCAAGAATCTTAATGTCGAATCGGTGCAGTTTCCACTCTTTTTAGATATATCTTATTTCTTTTTTAACTTCTCCGCACATCGTCAAATCTCTCCTAAACTAAATCACTACAAAACAATTTTGGGCACACACGAATTTAAAGGTTAGCCTAGAGCCCCTACAGCTAAAGGATTTTTTGCTTAAATCGTGAAGCTTTATACCCCTGAAGAAGCTTAGACGTCATAATTTACTAAACTTCAGGAAATTCATGTACCCAGTTTTTTTTTTTTTTTTTTTTTTTTTCCCAAAAAAAAAATTTTTTTTTGGTCATTTTTTTAGCAATAAAGTAATTTAGCATGGTTTAAGTAACTGTATGTCTTCGAGGATTATGCAATACAGCGTAGAGACCCTGGCTAGGGTGGAACGCTTATAAGAAATAGCGTGTAGTACCTATATATTGCAAGCATCTACAATGTGTATAGGATATCTTACGAGGGAACGCAGGCTAGCATCGCTCGAAGCGAGGGTGGGGTAGATAGGCTAGTACTGACCGTATCATTATCAAGAAGCGATTAGACGCCGGTCAATCTCGCCCGAGCATCGCAGCAGCTCGATGGACCGTCAGCGCAGGCCATGGAGCAGCCGGCCAGGTATCATTAGATCACATCGCATCAACCGGCCTGCCTGCCTGCGCCGATCTGCTCGGCGATACGCAGCCTAGTCGGATGGCCGGCGTGCAGAGACGGATTTTAATCATTATTTTTGTCCGAGAATAATGGGGGAACGTTCAGCTTCTCGGAAAGGACATAATTTTTAATTGAAAATTAGTTTGAAATGATCAACTTTTACCCTTCAGCGATTCTCTAGGTGTAGCTTTTTCACAAAGGGCTCTCTCGCATGCAGGTAAGTTTTATGATCGCGGTCTTCGCGAGTGCACATTGCGTCGGCTACTCGGTTTCACTTTCGCTAAAAACCCATCGGAAATCGCGCGTGGCGGTTTATTGCTTTACGAAATAAGTCGTAAACTTTTATCCCGACGGAAGTCGTGGAAAATGTGAATCGCATTTCCGTCCGGGACTTTGAGTGGAAATCATAATATTTTCCGCGCGCGCACCGACTTCTCTTTGATGCCTCATTTTCTCACGCGAGAGTGCCTTGGGGTGTCTACCAACCCGCCATTGGTCACAACACATTTACGGTATAAAATTATACGAATTGAATATAATAAGTTGCACTTTTGAAAATCCCTTAGCGAACAAGGAAAAGCTTTCATGTTGTCGTCGCTACGCGTTATGAATAAGAAAGCTGACGATAAATTGTTGGCTCGTTGTTATAGAAACTTAATCCTGGACCTGTAAATCAGGAATGAGTAATGCGAACGAGTGTGTGTGAGTGTGTGAGTTTGTGAGCGCGGGGGAGTGGGCCGGGCACCGGGAAGTGTTGGCTGCCTGCTCGACCACGACAAGGAGAAAGATGAATTGCATGTCTCTCTCTCTCCCTCTCTTTCTCTCTCTCTCTCTCTCTCTCTCTCTCTCTCTCTCTCTCTCGGCCACTTGGACACGTCGCCGGGGTCACGCGATTCAAATTTCAGCCAATTTCTTATTTTTTATGTCACAGGAGAGCGTTTCGATAAGTTATGACGTTTCTTGGATGGTGCTAGTGAAGGAGAGAGATTTGTACAGTGTGCTTGTGTTCCGAGCTCCAGAAATATTAACGCTGCTTTCGCCTTGACAGTCGATGAAATCCTGTGAAAACAGAAACAATATTGCCAGAAGCTGGGAGTCGTACCGCTGCATTTCTTCTACCAACGAATTTTTGGCCCAATAGGTGCACTAAAATATTGCACCCAACGACGCGCATGTACCTTCCAGATCTCTGGAAGTGATAGAGTTATGGACTCGACCGACGAATAGGTCTAAAGAATTAAACTTTTAAAGCCAATTACATGGCTAGTTATAATTTTAAGAATATTAAAATCACTTAAAAATACCTGCCTACTCGAGGACTTGAACCCCGGACCTTTTGCTTACCGGGTAAATGCTCCACCACTGAGCTAAGCAAGGTACGGTGTTTTGGGAGTGATTTTAATCTATATGAGTGGTAGATCTCAATTGAGAATTTGATCTAAGTGGCTTTGACATGTTTCAAAGATCGCACCAGAACCAGCAATGCTGTACTGCATTACACTCTAACCAACTCGAATACCTTGCTTAGCTCAGTGGTTTAGAGCATTTGTCCGGTAAGCAAAAAGGTCCGGGGTTCAAATCCTCGAGTAAGCAGGTATTTTTGAAGGGATTTTAATATTCTTAAAAAGGTCTAAAGAAACCGGAAACCTTATAGCCGGTAGCCGGAACCGAACCGACGCCTTCCTTTAGACAACCAATTGACTAAATTTGGGCCGTTTTGCCAACGCGTAGGGAACCATAGTAAGAGCGAACAGTTTGATTTTGGGCGCAACGAGATTCAAGGGGCCGTTTGTAATGGTCTAATAGGGAAACAAATGCTTGTGCACCAAATTTGGCTGAGACACACTGAAATCTACACTGCAATTTTTATAAGATAGTCCGTTTCATGGCCCTTTCAGTTTTAAGAACATTAAAATCACTTCAAAAATATCTGCTTACTCGAGGACTCTTTTAGTTCCTTTCCGTCCAGATGAGTACAAGGAAGTAGTACCATTCAGAGGGTTCTGATTTGAGACTTACTTAAAAAAAACTATTGTGTATCACTGTGTTTCCCCGTAGAGCAAGAAGGTAGATTTTGGCTCAACGGGCTGCACTTATCGAAGAGAAAATTTTCACAATTGGTATTCCAGAGTCAAAAAGAACGGCCACAATTTATTTGGCTATGCATTTCTCGTGGGAATACATTTTTATCCTGACCTCATTGACTCTGGAATGGCACTCGAAAATGAACTTTAGGAGAAATCAAACGACGTCGAACCATATTTGAGCAAAAAAAACTCCAACCACGCTTCCCCATTCCAAACCGACATTTAATTCAATTCCCGCTGTCGGGGCACCCATCCCACACGATAGCCAGCGAGGCGATCCGTGCCGTGACTCGTGACTCGTGACTCGTGAGTGACAAACAGACTGACAATCTCTCGGCCACGCAGTGTGTCAACGACGGCACAAACTGCCTTGGCAGGCAGGCAGGCAGGCAGGCAGGCAGGCAGTGTGCTGGCGAAGATTACCCCCCGCCGGGACTCGAACCGAGCCGGGGAGTTTCCAACCAAACGCCACGCGGACTGGCCGAGGGAGATGATGTACACCTGACGCTATCTTCGCGCTGTTTATGATTATGACGATTTGACGCTGCCAGTGCCAGCATGGTCGAGACGTCTTGTGAGTGTGTCTGTGTGTGTGTGTGTGTGTGTGTGTGTGTGTGTGTGTGTGTGTGTGTGTGTGTGTGTGTGTGTGTGTGTGTGTGTGTGTGAGAGAGAGATCGGACACATGGTGTTTAGTAAGGCTCTGATTTAATTAGAGAGGAGATAAATAATTCGCTATTCACTTAGCGCCTATTACATTCGATTACAAGATTACAAGTCGGCCAATGGAGCTATGTTATCAATTATCATCGTTTCCCGACCGTTTCCGCTGCTGTCTACATCACGTTGCGCGCCCGAAAATCACGATTGCAGCCGGCACTTGAAGATCGACATCGACAGCATCTCTAAACTAACTCGCATAGGCAGTATTGCAGTATTGTTTTAATTAAAAAGTTATCGGGTTCCTTACTTTGGTGACAGCGGGCAAATGGTTAAATATATAAAACGTAACTTGATCACCTTAAACTTTATTACTTCCACGAGACATTATTTACACTGCCGATCAATGCTTGTAAGTTGATATTGCCCGTCTGAAACCTAAAAGGGATATTATAAGTATTACCGCTTCGGTTGACTGCATCAAAAATGCTGGGAAAGATATCAATCTCTACTCCATTTTTCAATATGCACTTAAGCTTTTAAGTACCAATAACGTTAAGGTCTAGAGTTGTGTGCGTTTTAATCAGACGGGATGACGTTTACTCTTATCAGAAAGATTGCAGATCCATCGAGTGGAAAGGCAATTGGAGAAATCTTGTTAACTTAAATGCTCCAGAACCTTTCTTTCCGCAATGATACTTCCTGTTGTAAGGGAATGATTTCATTCAGTAATAATACTACCACAAATCCATGTAGGTCAAGATCTTCCCACTTGATCCCGCTCTTAGACACGAATAAAATATCTCGTTGCTTCCATTTCAATACCCTTCCCTATTACCTACCCATCCTTCGCGGTCGGAATACGTTTTGCCTGTTATCCTTATCGCACTCTGGCCTAGTCCCGACAAGGAGCAATGCTAATAAGTAATAATGTATAGGCGTACTTAGATGGCACCGGCGCTTTCCCATTTCCCGCGACCGCATTCGCGTCTATAGACACGCATTATATACGCATACGACATTCTATAGGCAGAGCAATGAATGCCTTTCGCTCCGCCTACGCCTAATCGAAAACTTAGCAAGTAACGCGAACCGCCTCCCAGTCCTCATTAAGCAATTCCATTAGTATGGTATTGTCACAAGTGTAAGCTACTTACCTACTCGGTACTAACACGAGTACCTATACCTTCTTCCACATGACAAAGTAATGCCTTTGGACTGAATGCACAGTGTGTAGAGAACGCTGTTAGTGTTGTGTGTATATGTGCATAACATAATTGAGTGGCACTCCATGTTTACGCCAAACAAGATTGTTTTCAGATTTGTTTGCACTTTGCAAAGACGCATTAGCGTTCTTTTTGGATGGGATGCTTCTCTGTGCATCGATGTGGTGGCCCTGCCCAAAGCAGGGTAAACACTAAATAGCCAATAAATAAAGTGAACGCCAAAGCCTCTCGTAAAATTTGTCTGTGTGTGTTTATCGTACTGTACATTTTAATTACCTGACACGTAGCTGTATTTTGTTGGAAGTTCAATGAAAAACTAGATCTCACGATAGCATCGCATAACACGTTTTTCGACTTTTTGAATTAACTTCAAGCCATTGAAGTAAAAACACTTGCGTCTTCTATGTTCCATTTCTAAACTGATGAGAAAAATTTATGTGATGCTAAAGAACTGTTTACCTTAAATCTTATAACTCCAGCTTTTTAATAAAGTCAATATGGATAGGCTGTGCTTTATTTGCATTTGGGTAGTGATCTATTTTCGAAATACTCCACTTCAATTCCGAGATCGCATGAATATAACTGTGACGAAATTGGATGGAAACTGGAAATTTAGAAGATTTGACTCACGGCAGAGTTTTATGAATTTCTGCGGCGAGGGAAGCTATAACTCACGAGGGTGGTTGAAACGGGCGCAACGCAGCAGCAGCACAGCAAAGATCAGATAGTAATTTGAATTCTTCGAGTAATAACCCCGTGGATGGATAAACTGACGTTGCCTACGACGATAAATTAACTTTTCGAATGAGATTTCTTTGAAAATGTCACTTTAAAATTTTTGTTTTGGGCTTTAGTTTAGCCGTGGCTGGGGAGGGGTGTGGGG
>QKMV01001221.1:0-17066 GCA_003287335.1 Lednia tumana
GACGCCAATAGACCAGTGCCACAGGGCCAGTTGTCAATACAGTGCGTCGTTAAACACCACTAAAAAAAAAAAAAAAATAACTTCGCCGAACAAAAACGTGCAAGAATATTTGTGAGTCAGAAACAATTCTCCACCCGTAACTAGTTCAGAGAATACAATCTGGTGGGGAAGATTAGTCCGTTAGAGCACGAAATATTAGGGAAACAAGAGAACCATATCAAGATCTGGATATCTGGTCACCAGAATCGTACGTGCCTCACGAAAATCTTTTCCCCAGTGTACTCGCGGTGAGAGTAGGCACCCCTGAATATCTAGAATTCAGTTTCAATTTTAGTTTACCGCGTTTTATTGTGAAGTTTCAACGATGAAACAAATTTTCTTGGCGATTAATGTAATTATTCAAATTGTTTTCGGGTAATCTAATACGAGGTTTATTATTATCGCAACCATTCGCCTGAGTATAATGAAACTTTCTTCGTGTGCGGACTGTGCGTATGCAGGTGCCAATGCAAAAACGAGCCCTTGATAGTTGATTGAAGCAACCGTTTCTTTATCAGGACCCACCGATCTCGATCCTGATGACGTCCGCAAATCGTACCGTCCTCGGAGGGTTTTCTGGTTTGGTCTGGAAGATCTTTGAACGCCGCATGAATTTCACGTGAGGAGGCGTAAACATACAACACACACTTTTTTAGAATATACTTTTCCGTCAGAGGCACTGATGACAGTTAACACAGGAAGGTATGGCCAAGTCAGTCATTTCGGGAGTGTAATGCTCTCACTGAATAGACTGTTATAGCTGTAACTGGAACTGGATGGGCCATATAAGTTTTTCTACTGAGCTCTTGAAAGTTTCTCTTGACAAAAATCGGTCCCTACACTAATTTTTGAAGCTTATAAACACAAGAAGTTGCGGAACCAACTCTAAATATAATTTCCTGGATTGGTATGGTATGTATAACATGGCTGGTAATACTAATTGCGTTTTAAAACGATATTTCTCGTATGTTTTGAGATAAATTTATTCACACACTTCACTTGTATTCAACATTAAGTGATGAGCATGGAAATGAAAAAACCAGCACAGATTTGAAACCAAATATGTTTAGCGCGTTCCGATCACTGCACTTGTGCAGAAGCTCCAAACATGGTCTTTCAGGCATTAGAAACCCATTGGTAACAAAACTTATATTGAAATTATTTTTCGTCACCACCTTCCTAACACCGCGACGCCTCACCGTCGTGTGCCGACAGGACGCTCTTCAAGACGTCGACCGAGGGCGTCGGCAGCCCGGTGGAGGCCGTCAACGCCACCAACGCGTCCTGGGACGGCATGATCGGCAAGGTGCTTCAAGGGGAGGTCGACCTCACGTCCAGCGCCATCACTATGACGCCTGACACGTCGGAGGTGGTCGCCTTCATGTTCCCGTTGTACACCATCTAGTGAGTCCTTGCTGTCACGACGCCTCCCTGAGCCCACGACCCCATCCCTTTTTCCTAAACCACGCAACTTCCCTGGCCATGGCCCAGGCAGGGAGAAACGAAGACGCGGATGGTGTGAGGCAAATGTCGTCTTTTAAGGGATGGTGTACACAAACTTTGCAAGTTTGTGAGGATTGTTCTGATTTATGCTGATTTGTGGTGACTGTTTGAGATAAGAAAGATTAAGGAAAACTTTTCCTAACTTAAATTAGGTACACTTTTCTCAGCTCAAAACACACACAATTTTCAAATCATATGCAATGCTATTAGATCAACAACTCAGGGGGTACGAAGATTGTAAATTTTTTCAAAGTTCGGCATGCAAATCATTTAACTTGCTGTTAGCCTGTTTGTGTTTCTAAGAGTTCTACAACGATCGGATATCCATAGATTCAGTTTCGAAGCATACCTATATATCTATGATTTTCAGTGGTTCGTTTACTTACACGATGCAGAATGCATGCATTTGACTAGATAGGAGACGAATTGGGAAGCAAGTACCAGCACCTGTGGCGGACTGGCCAGGGCAGCTATAATTGCTGTCGGGCCCCCTGGCCGGCTAGATCATCGCTAGGTTTTCATGCCTAAAATCCACTCAAAGAAGCCTAGTTCTCTGTTTTGAGATAATTTACGAGATCAAGTTTTGAATAATATCGATGGAATACGCTATACACCCGTCTTCCGGGCCCCGTCACCAACGCAAACGAGGTCCCCCCAGGCCCAGTCAAACGCCCACAACAATAAGGCCCAGCGAAGCTATTATAAATTCGATGATCTCACTTGCATCTTGTTTTGGGCGCAATTTTTCTCCCAGAACTTTTAAAATGCCTAGGCTTTCAAGAGCTAAGGTTGCCTTAATTTGCTCGGAAACGCACATATTTACTTGAAATATAATCTTGATCTGACATTTGGCGGGGACTGATCCCTGAACTCCACGATTGTTCGAGGTCCTACTAGTCTGATTGCTGCCGGAGCCTTTTGGAGCCAGTCCGACACTGACCAACACGTCAACCGAAAAGTACAGTACCCCAGCTATATCAACTATATTCCATGGTTATTCTCTGGATTACAAGACTGGCATGTAGCTTAAGAGTGCTATTCATCCCAGGGGGGGCAGGGGCCCTTTCTTACTGCCACCCTTTCTGTGCGCCGACACAGCTCGCGCGTGTTCGTACGGCTACAGGACAGCCGCGATGTGCACTGGGACAACTTTCTCGCACCGTTCAGCCCGTCCTTGTGGATAGCCTTCGTCGCTACCTCGCTGGGCACCGCCGTCCTCCTCACCGCGCTCTACCGCGTCGTGCGCGTCAACTACGATGCCGCCGAGGAGCAGTACTCACTCTACGACGCCGTCTTCCTCGTATTTGGTATGTCGACGCCCTCATCTTTGCAGAGCACGTCTGTAAAGCCCTCGCAATGAAGACCAAGTTTGAAGGTGCAGTGGGACCAGCAGATCGAGTATGTAACTTAAAGATTCGAATATAGATCTAAGTCTTTAAATTCGTATCTTCATGAGATAGTGAAAACAAAAGGTGTCAGTCAAAGTGTAAAAATAAGTTATTTTTAAATGTCTTCCTCTTCATTACCGTTCAAATTCACTCGTCAATGTTGAGCATTCTATTTTCGACAATTCCAAACAAGTGATTTGTCTCTTCTCTCTAACCAATTTTCTGCTCCCAGGGGCGATCTTCTGCCAGCAGGGCCACGAGCGTACACCGCGCTCCCTGCCGTGCCGCATCGTGCATATCCTGACGTATGTGACAGCGGTGATCGCGCTCAACAGCTACTCGGGCTCCATCATCTCCAACCTGACCGTGTTCCAGACGCAAGTGCCGTTCCAGAACCTACGAGGCTTGCACGACGACGGGGGGTTTGCAGTCGGCATCCTGCGACAATCGTTCGTCTACGCCATGTTAAAGGTGGGTTAACGACGCCGACCTCGACACCGAGGGAAATCTAGTCTAATCCTGTATGTATCCTGTATGTCCAATTCTCTGTGGAATGAACCAAGTTCGGTGTCCTGCCACTTATAGATTGACTGCAGCGTTTGAAATTAGCTACAAATCGGATGGGTTTTAGGATTGTGGACGGTTGGCTATCCTTGAAACTGCTCTTTGCTCTAGCAGGGAGAGTGGCTTCGTTTTTATCGGTTTAGAGGATCCATAACTGACACTTTTTGTGCCTCAAAAATGCTCAAAAGATTCTGAAATGATTCAGTGTATTGAGCAAGAATAAATAGAGGCATATGAAAAAACCACGGCCCAAAGGTGACTATAGTCTAGCCTCAAATAATTCCCATCTGTTGCTTAAATGAGGTACTTAAAAAATTCATTGCTTCAAGAAAATCCAAATATTTGGACATAAAGTTATGTCAAGTACCTCTATCTACTCTTTTTCAATGCACTGATAATTGTTCAGAATTTTAGTTTTTAGGACATCAAAATTATCAGATACAATCAGGGAGCGCCAGCCTTGGCAAAAATACGACGCCAGCCATCCCCAGCCCTCTTCTGATTATTTAATTTCTTAAGCATTAATCCTGATGACCACGTGTGACGACCAATCAGTAACATGAAGGTATTCACAGATGTCTAACATTTAATGATTTGTAAGGGGGAAATTGTGAAAAGCAACGAGCTGTTAACTCTAACATCTTAATCACTCGTCCCTAACCACTAAACCGACCAATTGTAAATCGGGCTTATAAGTTTTGTACCCGATCGCAGAATGCCAAGCAGCCCTATGTGCGCGCTCTGTTCGCCAAATACATCGCCGCTGACCCGCGCAACTTGCCCCAGGACAACACGGCCGGCTTCCGGCGCGTCTGCCAGGAGAAGTTCGGGTACGTCGGCTTCCTGTGTGCCTTGTGCTATGTTGTGTCCTGTCTGTCTTATGCAAGCTTGCTGATAGCCAATATGCTCACGATGATCGCCACTTCCTCGGCAGGTTCGTGTCGACGGCAGAGGCCGAGTCTGTGCTCCGCGACGAACTCAACTGCACGGTAGTCTACCTACCGGAACACTTTGTCAAGTTCAGCGCTAGTCTCGCCTTTCCCAAGAATAGTCCATACCGCGGACTCTTCAATCACAAGTGCGTTTACAAAGGCTGGTATAGAAACAAAAACCGATTTTTTCTTGCAACAACCGGTCATGTGACATATCCGGGGTAAAGGCCGGTGGGTTGCTATTTGGGATTTTAGAGTTACATTCCTGCCACCCGTGCCCTACTCAATTACCTTAGGCACTTTGTTGAAATAATTGTTCCTATATTTCAGTGACACGCTAATTTCTACCTCCCTCTGATAAAATGATCTCTAGCCTTCCGAATCCGTTATTTTCACTAATGAAATAAAATATTGGCTTACAAAAAGCTTGCAGAGTACGTGCTAATTGTAGTCGTTCCGCAGCTTACTGAAGTTGGTCAACAGCGGCGTGATTAGCAACCTCTACAAAAGCTCCGTCCAGAAGCAACTAATGTCGACAGCGGTGGAGCTCGAAAGCATCGCTCTACAGGATGTAACGCCGATCTTGTCGATCATGGCTGGTGGCATTGCTCTCGGGTTGGCTTTTCTTGTGACTGAGCGACTCCTCTACGTGATCCTCCGACGGAAGGATGGGGCAAAACAGAAGCCGCATTGGGTGAAGGCAAAGGTCGCCGTCAATCCATTCGCCAGTCGACCACGACTCATGAGGCCACGTTATCGAGGAAATATGCCGGGAATGGCGCAGGAGTAATGATCACGCCGAGTCTTCACATTTTCTAGCACTGTGTTTCTTAAAAGTTAAAAAGTCCCTCGTAATTTTCTCCACATTACCCAGAAGCCAATGCTGACATTAGTGTAATATTTAAATATGGCGAACTGAGTGACAGTGACAGAATCCGATTCTGTCTTCAAACATGATCATCAATAACTTTGTTCGTTTGTCGATGTTGTATTTTTTGGCATGTGGGTACGGAATTTCGGCCGAAACTCCGAAGGGGTGCGTCTTACCCAAAAATAGCACTATGGCGCAGAAGGAGCTGTTGAAACGATTGACACCTCTGGAGGGACAGAGGTAGGTTATGAACATTAGAAAAAATATATTAATTTGTACCAAACAACCGACGATGCGTTTGTCATACAAATTAAGAAAAATTTCAATTGGAATGGGGTATTAAGCTATTAGGAAACCATATATCGACTTTCTCCGATTACTCAAACAACTAGATTCCTCAAACCACCAACACGATTTTTCTGCATCATCAACTTCTTGTTCTTCCTTCATTGGAGTGGCCTGACCTAATGATTTCATCATCAGATTCAAGGTGCAGAATGGCAGTTTCGTGTACACCGTCGCGATCTGCGGGGGAGTGGAAGAGACAGGCGACCTGGCAAGCCTCACAAAGACTCAGGTTGACACAAAGGTAGTCCAAGTCCTGGGCAGGCGCAACAACACCGAGATTTTGGGAGGAGGTGAGACATTGGCCATATTGCAGTGACTAGCTATGCAGCAGCTCATCTTAATTCAAAACTAATAAACTATGCTCTTCACAGACGGCTGGTTACTTCTAACGTATAAGAGCGGAGACGCTTGCAACGGCACTGCCCGAGCAACAGTTCACGTAGGATGTCCAACGAGTGCTGGGCCTGGGCTCTGGCTTCTGGAAGAGACAACTTGCGTCAGTCTTCTGCAGCTAACAGCCATGAGGCTTTGCGCGGATAGAGCTGACGATGGGACAGGATCAGGAACTGTCTTCTGCATCGTGTAAGTCAAAATTCCTTATAACAACAGATTTTCCAGGAGATTTATTTGCAGTGTTGTGCAAAATTACAATTGTATTTTGTGTCCAGGTTTTTTTCATTGGTTGCCGTCTACCTACTGTCAGGTGTGGCCTACCAGAGGATCAAGTACAACGCACAAGGAGTCAACCAGATCCCGAACATACAGTTCTGGAGAAGGCTTGGAGAGCTTCAAGCTGTGAGTAACTTTCTTTTATATCCATTTTCAATCAGCACTCTAAGAGACATTGTTGTGAACCAAGCGATTTGGCATGCTGGATACACCGGTTCCCGTGAGAACCCAAAGCTAAGCAAATTTGTGCTGGGGTTTCCAATGGTGACCATTCATGCCAAAACCCAATTCTGTTCCAAAGAGAGGTTAGAGGGTTTGACGCTACTATAGCAGTTCCCCCTTGCAGTCAACATCTCGACGGCACGAATTAGAGGAGGAATCCCATGTTGTTGGAGTTGTATCGTCCTTCGGAAGAGACGCTTGGAGGTGGTCCCTTTGGTGCTCTAGTCGGCTATGTACCAGCACGAGTTTCCCGGTTTCTGAGTTAGTTTTATCCTCACCCTCAAAGAGTCGAGTGTATTGTTAAACACTAAATAATCAAAATCAACAGATACTGTTGTGTTCAAAACCACGACCGGTAGAGTGTACCGACATCGGTTAAATCAGAGCCGTGAGTGGCTATTATTACCTACAAATATTTTATATTTTATGTCAAATTTCAGTTCATGATTTTATTATTAAAATGCTTAGTGACAGTGAGGAACAGGGAACAACTTTTGTATCCCAAACACTTTTCTTTGAACACATCCAACTAACTTTTTAATAGAGTAGGGTATATCTACGTAATTGCTTTGCCTCTAATGTTGCTATTGTATACTCAAGCCAATTTGATTATAACCAGCATGAAAAAAGCCTGACGTGTTCTGAAAAAGCATTTCACGCAGTACGATAAACTGAACACGAGTGACGAAAGATTAGGTGCGGAACCCCTTGTGACTTAAGCTTGATTCTCGCCATGAATCTCCTTTCAGGATGGCTGCAACTACGTGTGCCGGCCCAGCATTGAGCGAGAGGAGTCCTGGCAACGAATCACCAACAATTTCAGCGAGCAAGACGAACCTCTTCTCCGGCCTTGAGTCAGAACTCGGAAGACCGCCAATGCTTTATCTCATCGATGTTTTCCTGCACCTCTCTATGTAAATTATTTATTTGGAATTTTATTTTTAAGCCTTTGTGACTGAAATAAAGTGAATGTGTTAAGTTATTAACCAACTATAGCTTTGTTTCATGGGCATATTGGGGGATTTATATACTTAGCTCAATTCGGTTAGTATTTGTAGAGGTAGGTACTTGAGTTTCTGTATTTCAACAATCTAAGATAAATCATACCGTCAATATGGAGTCGCAATTCACTTATCATTTTTAAATCTCCAATCACTTATTTTCTGCAGCTTTTTTATTTTGAACCATAATAAAATTGATTAGATATCTGTTATCACTATCTCAATAATTGAGGGGGACTGATTAAATGATATTGAACTTATTTCCACATTATTTGTGCATTGTACACATTGAATTCAGGTTACAAAAGTCAAAAACTTACCACAGCCGAAAAACTAACACCATCGGATTGCTCCAAGTATTAACAGTGTAAGTCAAGTCTTCATTTTGTGAAAATCAATTAAAGACACAAAAATATTCAAACAAGCATATTTTTAAATAAAAAGTAGTGTTTGTGCAGTTCTTTACTATTTAAACAACACTTAGCGCTGTAGTTTTCACGGTACTAACATCTATAAAGGCATTTCACTTGAAACTTGCCATGGCAAACAACTTTTCTCAATGCTACTTTCAGGTTGTTGCTGCCGTTTCTCTGCAGAGCCTACCATGGATGCTCAAAAGCTTCCGCGGAAGCTATCAGTGCCGGGATTGGAAAAGCGGGTTCATTTCCAGCGGCAGATCAGCGTGGGCGTACTTAATGTAGCGCGGGCCCCGGTTGTCCGGTCCAACACGGTGGCGGGGAAGGAAACCGTCACCAAGAAACCCACTCCTGCACCACCCGCCACAGGGTGAGTAGGGTGACAACAGCGTTTAAGTACATCTAGAGGAAATTTCCTGCAAACGGAAAGTCTGCTCAAGTCTTGATTTTTGTTTCTTTGTAACTAACGGATAACGCATTGCTTCTGGATCACGAATACACTTTTACTTTTCATGTGTTCAATATTTGGCTCCGGAATATATGCAATATTTGGCTTCGGAATATCACGTCAAAAACATCAAAATTGGTCAGGCAGTTAACGGAAGTTGAAAACACAAACTGGCATCACTTTCTGTATTACACCTACCTGATACTTAATCACGCCAAAAAGAAGTTTATCATCATTACGAAAGTAAAAGCCTTTCCCAACAGTTAATAACGCTACGTTCCGCTACGAAAGCAATGAAGGCGTTTTTAGCGACCAAATAAACGGCATTTATAAAACAGGCATAGCTCGCTTAAAATACTTTTTGCGAAGGACATTCAAAAAGTGCATATCTTTCCATTTTACGCTGAACACAATAAATTAATACATCTGTCATTAAAAAACTTGTCTATTGCCTGGAATGAAAATCATAAATAATTTTCAAGATGGGGGAGTGGAACTTACCAGAAAATAAGAAAATTAAGCCGAAAGAAACGACGCACATGTATATGTTTCTTTCCTCACTATTTTATTTTCTGGTAAGCCGTATGGCACACTAAAGCATTGTCATAAAAAATGATCATTGACTTTGGCATGCTTGTTATTCAAGCCTTTTGCAACTGAGGGTTGTTACACATTTGCTGGGTATTTTTGAGCATTGAAAGATGGAAGGATCCTGACAAGGATTAAAAATTTAAAGCCAAATTCACGGCTAGTTATAATTTTAAGAATATTAAAATCACTTCAAAAATACCTGCTTACTCGAGGACTTGAACCTCAAGGTACCTTGCTTAGCTGCAAGGTACCTTGCTTAGCTCAGTGGTTGGAGCATTTGCCCGATAAGCAAAAGATCCGGGGTTTGAGTCCTCGAGTAAGCAGGTATTTTTGAATTGATTTTAATATTCTTAATACGGAAGGATCCTGTTCACACAATGTGCAATTGTCTCCGCAGCGGTGGGAACCTGATGGATGAGCTGGTCGAGTGTCCAATCTGCTTCGAGCGTCTGTCTAGCCCCAAGATGCTTCCGTGCCAACACACCTTCTGCCAGGCCTGCCTTGAGGCCATCACAAAGAGTGAGCGCACGTCACTCAATAGACAATAACAAGACATCAAAGTTCCAGTTTTCTCAATCAAATTTGGTGCAAAATCATTTGTTGCTTCCAAGGGTATTAAAAGTTCAAGCACCCCTGCTGGATCTCGTTCCATACTACGCAATTATATGCATACTGCGTAATAAATTTACCACTATGCTCTTATACTAGGCAATAATATGCTCATACTATGCATCCTACGCAACAGTACCGTCCGTTACTCTGCCAGTTAATAACATGGGACGATTTTTGCCATTTTGTGTTTCAAGTGCGGCGCTTTAAACACAGAGTAAACTTTCTCAATGAAGTATCAGGAAGTTAATTCGAGAAAAGCATAATCTAAAAATGAAGTTGGTTCTATAAGTAACTAAGTATTTATTTTTTCTTTAGTAATTATACCGTTCCTGTAAATGTTTTACAGTGTTTAGCGGTTTTGCTCTGATTGTACGAGATTGTGGACCCTAAAAATAGCCTGGCAACTCGTTCCGTTGCCATACGTTCCATACATTTTGTGGTGACTTATTGGGAATAAACGTTTAAGATCTAGAAATACTCCTCATAAAAAATTATAGATCCGAACAGAGATTTGAAGAATATTAAAATCAATTCAAAAATACCTGCTTACTTGAGAACTTGAACCCCGGACCAATTGCTTTCACGGCAACTGCTCTACCACTGAGCTAAGCAAGGTAAGCAAAAAGTCTGGGGTTCAAGTCCTCGAGTAAGCAGGTATTTTTTAAGTGATTTTAATATTCTTCAAATTAATACTAGCCATGTATTTGGCTATACATTTATTATCTTTGTCACTAAACAGAGATCTTTAAAGAAACAAAAATACCAATAACCTAGTTTTATGGCTTAAGGCTGGTAAGGCTGGTACCAGCTCCGAACTTCATTCTTCCGAATAATTGTATCCTCCGAGACACCTATTGGTCACCGTGGTAGCAACCAATCTGGTGCTTTTGTTTCCTTGTCTTTCGGAAGATAACTTTGTTCGGGAGAAGTTCAGAGATGGTAATCCGGCTCTTTGCTTCCGTGCACCGCCTCTGCCTAATTCAAAATCCGAAGTGTTAAACCGCTCGTCGCTCGGCAGGTGGCGTTATCGTGTGCCCATCGTGCAACCTCTCGGTCCCACTGATTGCCAGTGTCGCGGCGCTACCTTCCAACCTGTACCTGAACTCCCTGCTGGCGGCACTGGCTCAGCAGGGCACGCAGCCGCCTGCCTTATCAACGTGCCCAGACCAACCCCGGTGCGCCGGCTGCCAGACCGTCGGCTCCGGGTATACTTGCAAGCACTGTCAGCAGGTAGGGTGAAAGGCTGCGTTGCCATGGCAATCAGGGGAGGATTGTGGAAATTTGCTGAAAAGGATGGCTCTTGCTTTCTACATAATGAGTACATTCAGAAATTTAAAGTGATCCAACTCAAAATTCTATAGGCTCACTTAGCACTAGTTTTCAAAAAAACTGTTTACAAACTGGATAAGAATGCTGAAGTCCACTAAAAGATTCGAAAAGAATATGACAGGAAGGTTCTAAAAGGAATCTTTTAGTGAACTTCTTAGCATTCTTACCCAGTTTGTAAAACAGTTCGAACACGTTTGGTAGGTAAATAACAGGCAATTAGTTTACCGACAATTTGACACAAACTCCCCCTAGGAGCACGGCCTAGAAGGTCTTTCTTGTTGTCCATAGGTAGTTGTCGATCAATAATCTCTATTGTTGTAAATGCATCATGCAACACACGAACATTATCAATCGCCAACTATCTATCGACATGGAGAAAAAAATCTTGGAATCGGCTTTCTGGAGCAGGGATTGACAACTTTAGATGGGCAGAGTTTACGTCTCAATTACCAATAATCCACACACTTTGATTGCTAATCTACATCATGATGCCAGAGGGGCAGGACATCTATAATTATCAATTTTAACTTGTCTAAAAGTAAAAAATAAACCATCCCTAGTAGCAGGTCTGAGCAAAATTTTAAACCATTAGTTCAAAGATGGTATCTTTGCAATCAATATCCAATCAATGCAGAGTATTCCGTTTTTATCGATAATTATCTCATTTTACTGTAGGGTTATACATAATTGGTAAAACCGATCATAATTATAATCTGAGATAGAACAGCCTCGTTAGCAGAAACGTCAGGATTTCAAGCCCTTTTTAAAGCCAAAAAGAGCAAAGAACGGATCAAAAGAACCGTAAAGTTATCCCCTTTACCCTCACGTTGGCCATGAAACCGTTGACCGATCGAAACCACCGCCTGCTTGCCTGCCCCGATGTGCAGCGTGGACGTTGCTGTGTTGCAGATGTTCTGCGCAGTGTGCTGGCCGCGACACGTAACGGAACTTCGCATGCAGCTCGGAGCGTTGACGGAGCAACTGCAGGGCGCTGCCGAGAGGCTCCACCATCGCGCCGAGGACTTCAAGGTACAGTCTTTCCAGGATATGGTAGACTATTCAAATTGGTGACCCTCGCTAGGTTTGCCAATCTCCAAAAAAAAAAACGAGCTCACTTCTTAGCGGGATTTTTAGATTCGGAACACATTTTTTTTATTTTTTTATCTTCATCGCTTCACAAACAATTAGCAACTTTAACTGTAAAGGAAATAATAACGAAAAACTGAGCTGGTAACGTGACGCCATAGAAAAAGGGTTGCCAAGAACTCCAATCCCTATGTTAAAAAGTCTACGCGGCAAAGAGAGAGATAGAAGATATACTGCTGGTAGTTGAGAAAACATGAGAGTGATGGCGCTGAAAACATCCGAATTATATGCTGGGAGTGAGTGAGACAGGGGGTTAAAGAGAGAGAGAGAGAGGGCTGAAAGTGAAACATAGCTCACAGTGTTTGTTGTCCCCCGTAATTTTTTTTTGCGTAGACATTCTCCCATAAGCGTTGTAGTTCTTGGTAGCGTTATTCTATGGTGACGCCGCGTTAAGCACCCCCGAATCTTCAAGAACTAGCATGTCAGTTTCTTTTTTTCTGTAAGCTGGCGAACCTTACTTACAATATATTGAAACAGCCGCCATGATGGGATGATCTTTCTTATGCTGGAAATTCTGTAGGACCAGGCAGCGGACCACGGAACATGTTGCATTTGTGAATGTTATACGCTCCTTTGTTACCAAATTCTGAATCACAGAAACATTTTTTTATTCTAAATTGATTTAAATTCATAATGAATATAAAACTTAACAGCTCTTGTGTGTAATAAATGAAAAGAGGTTTCTAATTCACTATACTTAAAAAGTTACGATCCCAATATTTCACTAAACAGTGTTTGCTTTAAAAGGGTCTAAGTTATGTGTTATACATTATATAGCAAAGACTACTGTGCGTAATTTTTATACATGGAAGCATAAACGGTCATTTGAAGGCATTTTAAAAATTAGTGGCTAAACAGTAAAAGTTTGCCTTGCATTGAAGCCTTGGAAAAATAACGCCACTTCTCTTTGGCAGGATCGCTGTGACAAACTCCAAGAACACATCGACGAGGCGGTTGAAGCCAAGATCGCTGACCTCCGGACTCAGCATTCGGCTCTGGCTGATGAGGCACGAGAGATCGAGCGCCAAGCCGAGGAGTCAGCCAATCAGCTGCGAGAGAAGCTGACGACAGCTGAGAGCAACGTCTCGTTCCTGACGTTCGACCAGATCGCTGACGACTCAGAGAAGGTGAGACTTTGATTATGTCTTCCGTCTTCGGTCCTTTGTGACGGCTCCAATTCTTTATGATAATAATTATCCTTATCCTTGTCTCCATAATAAAACAAAGATTAAGTTGTACAGAACAAGCTAAAGGCCGAGAATTGAAAATTAACCGGCTAGCCAGGCTTGTCGTTTCCTCTTTTACTTCTTCCTCTTCATTTTGCATTTCCTCGTCTGTTCTCCCCACCATCTTTGTAGCTCTATTCCCTTCCATGCTTCATTCCTCTCTTCCAAATCAACTTCAATCAAATTAGACCATTTGGCTCTCCGTCCGCCCTTTTTTCTGCCCTCAAATATTCTATTTTAAAACTCTTGAGATCCTCTTCACATCCATTCTTTTCACGTGCTCGAAACATTGTTATCTCTTCTTTTCTTTATATTGTACGAAATCCTCCTAAAATTTTTTATTCTTTCAATGTATACTGGGGGTCGATTGTGTAAAAGCAGTAAAATGATACCAATCAGCGACTGTTTAATGGTTACCGAGCAGAATTGATAAAATTCCCAACACTTTTGTTTGATACCGATCTTACAAAATTGGCCCCCTGGCTGATATTTGTTATCTTACCGCTTGCTCAGTTCTATTTTCTCTGCAGGGGCGTGCGCTCTAGGCTAGGCAAACTAGGCAATGCCTAGTCTGATGTTTTCAAATTATTGTTATTTTTAATTAATTTAATTTGTCCTTTTTTCCCGTCGTAAGAAATAATTTGATAGCAAAATTGATTCAGTATAGTTGCAAGCTGTGCAAATTTTAGAACACTAGCTCTAAACCACTCCATAAAGTTCGTCGATGACATTTTAAACTTCGCGGCGCGCCCGGCCGCTACAATCTTCTCTGCCTAGTTTGGCTGTCAGAATGAAGGCTAGTTATATGGCAAAGCACGCTAGGCAAGGAGGTACCAAAGCGCCGTCGTTCGGCGCTGGAACGCTACTTTTATGGTAGCTTTTTGCGTTCGCAGTAGGCGAGAAACATTGGCCCAGTTTGCTACCACGGTCGAATATCAAGCTGATTTTTTTACCACTTGTTCAGAACATGATAGGAAACATCTGTGTTATTCACCATCCGGCACAGCTCGAGACTTCATCCCCCAAAAAATTATCAAAGTCAAAATTTGAAGGATTTTTTTTTTTTTTTATCAAAACGAACGCTTCAGATCTACCTATAAATACCAAATAATTCTCAATACGTGTTAGCACGTGCCTTACCACAATCAGTGGCAAAATTAGCCAAATGTTATGTTTTTGATAGTCAACTCTTGCAAAAAATAGATCAAAAATCACTCAAAACCAATTATGCGCTGCAAAGGTAGTTCGTGAGAACGGAATATTGGTCTCCGCCTTTTAAATTTTTACTATTCGATAGCTGTATTCATTGGGTATCATAAAAAAATAAAAATCACTCAAAACGTAATTTTCATAGCAGACTTTTTTCAAAAGAAGCCACGCGCGATGCGTGAATTACGTTTCGCGCCACCTATGGGCATTCCTTATATTATTATGGAGAGGCTTAAAATTTAAAACACTTTTTGTCTTCACCATACACTTGTAATTAATTTTCATCGTGGAGGTAGCATTCAGTCTACTAAAACGCTCATAAAAACCAAGCCCAATTCTCAGATTTACGTATTATAATTTATTATTTAGTTAATAAGAAGCCTAAAATTGAATATAAACTGTACTTTCACCAAACAAGAAATGAGGATGAAATGCACATTAAAGGGACGAAATGGTGAGTACTAAAAGAGGTGCAATTTAACCTAAAGTTAGTCTTTGAAGTACTAATAGAGGCTGGAAAAAAAGCCTCCGACGAGGGAACCATGATTGAGAATTCTGCCTGGTCAATCTGAAAATCCACCGCATGCCCCTGTTTCTCTGTACAAGGTATTTTCACTAAATTTTGTCTGCTTTTCAAATTGGGATTTATTTGACCGTACAAAAATGCCTGACTACCCCTCTGCATTGTGATTTGAATCCATATTTGATATTGGTTGCAATAGGCTGTACATAAAAAAGCACAACTAGAGTGAGAGCGCCAAATTTGAGTGAGGAAACTATAACTGTGGTTCAATTTTTTGCTTCGGATTGGTTGAGAAGGTATGGTCGTAATAGCAAAGATATCCAAGGGGCACACAAAGTTTCAGCAATTTCACATTAGAAATACGGGATGGATAAAAAATGCCTGCCAGCCCCATTTTTGGACGATTTTAAATGCTTGTGAACTACTAGTGAACACTGAACGGTTTTGAATGACTTGTTCCCAAGCAAGTGGTTCGGCCACCCATTAAGCGGTGTTTGATCAAGGCTGGTTCTGTGCAGGTAAACCTGTTCTTGGTGCTGCACCGTTCCACATCGGAACTACTCTCGGAGGTTAACCGCTGGAACGAGTCTCGTCCGGCGTTCGACCGGGAAACGTTCCGCATCCACCACCAGGAGGAAGGGGGCAAGGAGGTGGAGGAGGCAGAGGAGGAGACAGAGGAAGTTGAGGCAGACGCCAAGCCGACTTCGGTGCTTGTTTCGTCGCACGAAGAACTCTCGCTGCATTACCGGTCAGTTCACTTCCTAGCTGCGTTCTTCGCCTCACTTCTTTCTGTGTACATTTCCGTTCTCTGGTATTACGTGTTGCATTCCTGCCCTGGAAAGACTTCAGTAGCAATCCTTAATTCTTTAATACATTTTTGAGACTCATATCTATCATATCATGTCATATCTAGACTCATCTCTTAATTCTTTAAGCTTACAAAGCGTGAGGTAGTGTTTGGTCTGAAATCATTCACCGACCTAATCAGAATTTTGCAGCTGCAAGCCAAGAAAACAGCACAATAAAACTAAATCTAAAAAACTGACTAAGGTAGAGACACAGACATTTAATCTTGATAGTTTAAAGCCTGCTTTACATGATCAAACTTGTTATCCAATTTATTTGACTCGATTGCAGTTTCAATAGTTAAAATTTTTGAAATTTGGCTACATTTGGTGAACAGAAATTGTATTAAATAAATTGTATGAAAATTTGACTGTGTACAACAGGCTTAAATCGCTCAAATTTTTCTCGGCAGCTTCAAACCCAGTTACGTAATTAGTTACGCTCTTTGCGGTGATAAAATTTTGCTGCACAGGATACGTTAAATGTATCAATTAACAAAAAACAAATATAAATTAGCAGCCTGAGTAGTGACAGTGGACTTCTCACTAATACCCACGTGCAAAACGACTTAACCGAGAGTCAAAAAGGACGACAAAATTGTTGCACTGTAAAAAACGCATTCACACACAATTCTAATCGGCTCTGGAAAGAAGCTTGATGAGCCTTTTTGAATTTGGTATATTTAATCATTCAAATACCTTGATACAACAAAGAGATCATTTCAAATATCACCTTCATAGAATCATCGTACCCAGGGGGCCAATTCACGACGCGGGACCAGCGATGCTAAGCAAAGTTACGCAAGACTTCCGGTTCGAATTCACAAATTCACCGTTAGGCGCTAGGTTAGCATCCAAGTCAACACGAAGGCTATGCTACCTTGATTCTAAACTTTTCTCCATGAAGTGACTCTAGCTTTTGTAGTTAGAGCAGGGATGGCTCGTGAGAGAGGACTGCCGGGCTGCAGTCCTCCCTAGCTTTACGGTGAACACCTTAAAATAACTAACAACTTGATTTTGTTTTAAAATATTGTTTTATACCGATACATAATTATATGCATCACCTACAACCAGAAAAATATTCACTCGATATTCGTTAATCGTAAAGCATCAGCGATATTTGCTATGGCTTGCGCGGCATTGCTTTTGAAGAGCTAACTAACTTGCCCGCATCAGAAGCGGAC
>QKMV01001222.1:0-17063 GCA_003287335.1 Lednia tumana
ATCAAAATGATTCTACAAAGTTGTCCTTTGGCCAAAATGCACCAAAAATAGCGTTATCCTATGTGGATAGGTGTACTTTATGCTCTATTAAAATTAGGCATATTTTTCATTTCTCGGAAGTCCGCTAACCCGGAGGTCATCTCAAAATTTCTACCTTCATTATCTCCGTGAAAAAATTTCCTAAATTTTTTTTTGGACAACGGTGTTCTTAAAATGACGTCTTTTTCAAAATATAAAAAAAAATCGCAATTTTAATTTTGTCAGGAACGGCCTTAAGACGCATGCAAAGTTTGCTTGG
This sequence comes from Lednia tumana, assembly GCA_003287335.1. Lineage (NCBI taxonomy): Eukaryota > Metazoa > Arthropoda > Insecta > Plecoptera > Nemouridae > Lednia > Lednia tumana. The sequence continues at coordinate 299 of QKMV01001222.1, forward strand.
CTGTAAAGTAAGTACAGCATCGAATGGTAACTACTTGTTCTCGATTTAAGCTGTATGGATCAACCACTGCAATCAATGCGACCAATACAATGCAATCAATGCGATCACAAAACAGATTTATCAAAAGAACTAATGCTTAGAAGAGGAGAGGAGATTTTATACATAATAAAGTTATTTTCATTAATGATTTTGTAAATTGGAGCTATATGAGTCTCGTAAAATTACATGGTGTGTTTCTTATCTTAGTCGTCTCATCTTTGAAGTAAACAGAAAAGTACAAAAATTGACTTGTTATTTTTATTAACAAAATACTAATTTAAAATAAAATAGCACGGTTGTACAAGTGTGAGGTATTTATTGTCTAAAACTCTAAAACATTCATTTTGTACCAATAGCAAAATAGTATATTATGAAGTACCGTTTTAAGAAGTATTGCAAAATCGTAAGGGGCCTCTCTAATATATCTAAGTTTTTAAAAGGAGCTGTAACCTTCTAAAATTAAACTGTCACGTAGACTTGAAGAATGCATCATGGTAGTCTAAAATTACCTTCTAAAAAATATTGTGGAATTTCTAGAGATTTAAAAATATATTCAAGATTTCGGTAAAGTGCGGCGATTCGATCACGGCGAGAAAAGCACAGGAATGTGCGTCAAATACAACACATGCCTCCGGTAATTAACGACTGTGACTATAAAATAAACTACCTTTTACAGAGCCAATTTTTTTACTGGAGCGTATAGGAAAGATCAAAGAATAAGTCATCGATCCCCAGTATTTTTTTGGACCAAAACTACTCCTAGGTTCTCAAGGTAGAAAAATTCCCTGGTAATCTATGATCGGAGATTTCGACTTGAGCACCCCAGCTGAAAAATGTTATGTTTGACCATTTTTCCTCTGACCTATATGGAAGCAAAACAAATCTTTGTGCCTCCAAATTCCTAACTAATGACCATTTAAGAGTAGCATTTTTTAGTTTACGGGGTTACAGCCCCTTAAAATGAATACCTATATCTTAATTTCATAACTTAACCGCATAATTTCGTCTGATCTGCAGCTATTTGAGTTTTTGAACGAATTATTTCGCGAAAAATAACGTCCCACTCTTAGAATTCAAATTCAGTTTATGAATCAGTATTTTCAGTTTTGACAGCCGAAGCTTCTCTCTAAAATTATAGGTTTTTACTGTGAAGCTGATTAAAACTATAGATTGTATTTGGAACCATTGAAATAGGATCTCGCATTTAAGATTCTAGAAATTTCGACTAAAAAAAAAATATTTCAATAGGCTCTGCAGTTTCTGTTTGAGAACATTGAAAATGCAACCCATATATCATTCTGATAACTACAGTCTATACAGTGAGAGAGCATACTGCGTTACACCCGCCAAATAGGCTTTCTAGCCATACCTTCATGTGTTAATTGCCACCATCACCCCTAGCGGAAAAGTATGCTCTCCCATTAAAAAGAGTGTAGTTCCTATTTTGAGGTGATGTATTAGATAGTACATAGCTAACATACCTAATCTTTATTACCTTAAGTGTTACGATTCTTGCCAATTTATCAAATCATAATTAAGATCAGCAATTACCCGCGGAAAGAATTATGTGTTTGGATATATATATGTAATAGTATTAAAAGTATAGTATAGTCTTAAAAATGTTTAACAAAAACGGCCACACGTATCTTAAGGTATGATAGCGCTCGAAGCAAAAAACATTATGCGCTCTCACCATCCTCAGAAATGATACTACCTACACGTTTTACATCTTCAAATGCAATAGCTTAGTGCGTGCTCCATGGGCGGAAACATATTTCGGCTTTGCCACAAAATTTTGACTGCAAACTTTGTTTTCCACTGTGCAATTTGGGCCTTTATCACTTTTGGCCTCTCCTTGATAATTGAGCCTTGTCTTATGTTGGTTGGTTAGGCTTATTTGGGTTTCAACGTTGCTGTTGGTATTTGGCTCCAGTATACTTCCACCCAATGGACGTCGTCTCAAAATTTGGGAATTGACATTTTATCATCGCTCTGCTGTGGGCTTATCTCTCGTGAACAGCGGAAACCCAATTTTTCTCAAATTTCTTTAACTTCAAGGATTTAAAAAAAAACTAGTTTTAATACCATAATAATTTGAATATTTACGGCAGCTTTTATTTAGAAACAAATACCACATTAAGCAAAACTAAAATCCCTGACATTCTAAAATTTCCCCCGCTTACGCCACGAAGTTCGGCCCTTCAAACTTTTATGAACTCGGTATCGATGTGGTTGAACGTTCATCTTGTCATGAATTTACGTAAAAAATCTCCGAGTAAAAAAACATCAATTTTATCAAAACTACCACCATAATATGCTATTTTCAAAGCGCCCTCTTCTTTTTCCTTCTTGATAAAACGCCCCTGGCCAACACTGCTAGTCTACAGGGGTGATCTAAAATATCTTAACGCTGGCAGGGACTGCAAATGATCGATATACATATACTTTGTACAGGATGAGCCTTGGACCAGTGCTTAACACAATTATCCAAACTAGGTTAACATGGATAAATATTAGCTTCACTTCAATAATGTCTGTCAGCTCGCGGCCACATACCCTGGTCCTCCGGATTTCGCCTCCGCTGCTCTACCATCTGCGCTAAACAGATACGATATCTCTGGAGGTAAATTAATATCCATCAAAGTGCCTGATAGTCTCTCATCGGGAGCGGCTTGCAGCGTCTAAAACCACGACGAACTACTTACGGTGCGATCTAGCTTTCAAAATCTAAAATACGTGTTCTGCTTGGGCCACATGTCGACTCATAGCCGGTGTCCCTGAAACGCTTCCGTGTCCGCGAACGCCATGTTGTTGAACTGCTGCACGTGGTGCATGTCGCCCGAACCCGCGCCGCTCTTCGACACCACTTCGATCGGGTAGCCCGGCTCCTTGTGCATCGCGATGTCCATGCCCTCGAGCTCCTCCTCGACGGTCACCCTCAAGATGCCGTACACTTTCAAGCCCATGAACACCATCGTGGCGCATCCGCCGGCCCAAGCGATGATCGCCAGCGCGCCGACGAACCTGTACAACGTCCCGTTGACAGAAGCCGGCGAGAGGTTCGTCAGGATCAGTCCGTTGTTGTCGAAAATAGCAGCGCCGAAGAGACCCCAGAAGCCACCGCCGCAGTGGACGGCGACGGCCTCGAGGGGGTCGTCGATCTTGAGCAGGAGGGTGAGCTTTTGCAGCAGCATGTAGGAGATGCCGGCAAACAGGCCGACGACGAAGGCTGACCAGAGCTGCATGAAGTTGCAGCCGGCGCAAATACTCACCTGGAACACCGAGCGTTGCGGTCAGCGAGGGGTTATTGTTATTGTATGTCTGGTGTACAGTTTCAGCTCAAAATGGGTTATAATTTTTTTTAATAAGTTGAGAGCGACACAACGATCTCCTCGTTTTCTTGATTTACTACAGATATGCATTTTGTGTACTACAGGATTTGTTTTCTTGGTCACTTCCAGAACACGAATGGCAAAGGTGATCGTAAACGTAGCTAGTGGTCGACTATCTAAATATATGACAAGGATAACGAAACTAGAGCCTACACGGCTAGTCTTCATTTGAAAAATATTAAAATCACTTCAAAAATACCTGCTTACTCGAGGATTCGAACCCCGGACCTTTTTATAACATGGCAATTGCTCTACCACTGAGCTAAGCAGGGTACGGCATTTTGGAAGTGATTTCAATGCGAAATTTGGCATTTTGGAAGTGATTTGATTGCGAAATTTTAGTGGTAGATCTCACAAGGAGAATTGGAACCAAGAGGCTTTGACATTTTTCAAATTACGCACTGGAACAAGTAATGCTATGTTGCATCACAATCTAACCAGCTAGACTAACTCCCAAACACGTGGGATACGCTAAGATGACAAGGATTCCAAATGTAAAGAAAAATACACTTCATGTTAAATACTTCATAATAATACTAGCCGTGTGTTTGGCTTTAAATTTGTAATCCTTGTCACCTGTTGTCTCTGTATCGTAAATCATCTATTCCTTCGTACGGCCCTCCCCAGTGTCCAAGTCCGTTGGATCTCACCATTCCAGCAAGGGCCCCGTTGACCGTCATCGAGAAGCTCCACGTCTTGGCCCCCGTCATCCTCTGCACGATCAGCGTGATGAGACCGGCGCCAGTGCCGCCCATGATGGTGCCGGCGGCGGCGGCGGAGATGCCGTCCGAATCGCCGGGGTTGCTGATCGACCCCTGCGAGCCGCTGTTGAAGGCGATGAAACCCACGCTCAGCAACATCGCCCCTAGCCCGACCAGCTGCAGACATTGACAGCCACCGCCCGATCAGCTCACTGCTTTCTCGAATCCGACCACACGCCTTCACATTTATAGTTCCATCTCCAGCTTCCTGGGCACATGTTATCACCGAAGGTAAGCTATTTAAGTTATTTTATACGGTTTTCCACGGTTTTTCTCTGATTCAAGTTACTCATTTTTCGACGTTTCGATGGAGTTCGCTGCATCATCTTCAGGATTGAAGTTAGAACAAAATTGAGAAAAAAATTAATTTAAAAAAAAAACAATTAGCGGAACTCCATCGAAGCGTCGAAAAATAAATCATTTAAATCAATGCAAACCCGTGGAAAGCCGTATAAAATTCAATACAATTGGCTCTGGAAACCTACGTTTAATGAGCTATTTAAGTTATTTCGCTGGGTGACCATTCATCAAGACTCAGTTCGGTTCGGGTTGGAGCTGGTTTAATGCTTGTACAGCAGCTTCTCTCCCCTTGAAATCAACCGATCGACAACATGGATTAGCGGAATGATCCTGCTGTTCGAGTTGTACCGTCCTTCGGAAGGGGCAATAAGCGACGATCCCCTCGATGCTTTTCGACAGGAGTAGGCTAGGTGCCGGCACTGGGTTAGCATCCAAACCCAGTTTGTAATTATTATGAGTTTCTGTAATAACTCTCGGCTTGTTTTGCTTGCATGAGCTCACGTTCAGCGGCGCAGCGTTTCAATTGGTGTGAGTTTATCAAATGGGGAGACACCAAATGTTTTCATAGACGTGCTTCAACCATAACACACACATTTTTGTATCTAGATCGTATAATCATTCCAGTTTTCCTACCTCCAAAGATGTGAAATTTACTCTACCCTAACTTTGAGGGTGAGTAAATTTTGCGCGAATTCAATTCTAACGCGAAAATGCGTTGTAAATGAACAAGCAGCTACAATGTTAACCACAAAAAGGTGATTTCTCCTGATTATTTGGGTAAACAGTGGCTAGCTTGACGAACCCCTGACGCTTCGCCACTGCAGTCTCGTTGCCCTTTGACCCGAGACAATTGTTAGTGTACTCACAAGTGTCGAGTGGCCGAGCATTACTTCGTTGGGGTGGCGTTTGTGTCTGGGCCCGAGCACGACGGCGCCCACCAGGGCGCATGTGCCGCCCGTTAGGTGCACGACGCCACTGCCGGCGAAGTCGACGAAGCCACGCGACGCCAGCCAGCCGCCCGGCGTCCACGCCCAGTGGGTCACCACGGGGTAGATGAAGCCTGTAGACCAACAGAGACAATCGTGAATCGACACCACAGTCTATACTGTGAGAGAGCATACTGCGTTACACCCACAAAATAGGCTCTCTAACCATGCCTTTCTGTGTTAACTGCACTAAAGTCATTACAGTGAGAGAGCATACTGCGTTACACCCACAAAATAGGTTCTCTAACCATGCCTTCCTGTGTTAACTGCACTACAGTCTATACTGTGAGAGAGCATACTGCGTTATACCCTAAAAATAGGCTCTCTAGTCAAAACTTCCTGTGAGAACTGCACTACAGTCTTTACAGTGAGAGAGAGAGACCATACGGCGTTACACCCACAAAACAGGCTCTCTAGCCATGCTTTCCTGTGTTAACTGCACCAAAGTCTTTACAGTGAGAGAGCATACTGCGTTACACCCACAAATTAGGCTCTATAGCAATACCTTCCTTCCTGTGTTAACTGCACTACAGTAGGCGACAAAATATCCTGTGCGAAAGTATACTGCGTAGGGTTTGCTATGTGCCACTACTAACCGGTGATAAAGGCGCTGTAGACGAGGTATGCCTTGAACGAGCAGCGTTCGGCGACCGCCCCAGAGACGATGGTGGAAGACGTCGCCGCGAACGTGAACTGGAAGAACCACATGGCCAGCTTGGACTGCGGAATGTTCTGCCCGGCGAAGTGCGAGTAGCCGATGAAATCGTTGCCCTCGCCGTACGCGAAAGCGTAGCCGAAAAGGAAGTAAAAGAAGCCGCAGACGACTGGAAGAGATCCGGGACAGAGGTGTTGTGAATGCACAGGGGCCACTATGTGCTACTTATTACAGTAGAGGCGTGGTTTACCTAAATGTATTTTTAGTTCAGAAATGGCGGAAATTTTATGTATTGTAGCTAGGTATTACTCGCGAAGCGCTGTGCACTTTTTTGTCGCGTTGTATTACCTTGCACGGCGACTGTTTCGCCCTCAGACTCGGCGCTCCTAGAGATATAGACTCCGCCAATTCCCTCCTTCCTTACATCAGACTCCACAGTTCGATCCAAATTCCACACCTCTCCCATGGCTCAAATTCGCATGTGGTCCCAATTCCTATCCTCATCATATTATATTTGCAAACCAACGAGCATTGGCAATTTTAAAGTGAATCGAGTGGAAACTGGAAAAACCCACCGGATTTGTAGTTTATATCAATTGCTGTAGTCTAGCTGTAAGTGGCAGAGACACCAAATTTGGTTCATTCCCTAGAGCATTCTGGTGAAACTGGTGGTTTCAGCAATCAGGTTATTGTAATACTATCACTTTTTTAAACTGAAACCTGGTTGCAACAAAATGTAACGTGAATAAAGACTTAAAATACATTGTCTATTGAATTTTATACCGAAAGAACCAAGTGTGGTGGCTCTGCCACTTATGGTAGTAATGAAAATAATTTGCAAATCGGGTGGTTATTCCAGCTGCTACAGATTTCCGTTGATTTAATCTCAATTGAATTCCTTGAGGTTGTGGATAAAGGTGCAAGTCACCCTGTCAAAGTTAAAGCCTATGAGAGAAGGAGAATGACATGATTTAGAGAAAAAATGTACTAGCTTTAAAGGTCCTAATATACTCTTCTCATACCCGTGCCTTTTTCATGTTGTGCAAAATATTCCATTCATACGGAATTATTTGTGTGATTATCCTGGCAACAATGGAGATTGCACATTCACGGTCGCATAATTGTTCCGTATATTCAAAAGCGGAAACTCAATTTACTGCCATTACTCTAACAATCTTCTGATTGTTCTCTACCATCATTAGCCATTAGTCGTTGCCAAACAAATATGTCAATACCATCCTGCGCCCCAATTATAAATATCCGGACTGACGTTTTGGCTGTCGCGGCTAATAATGACCCACTGGCAAGCGTGGAATGGACAATTCCATACCTAGAGGCAGACTAGTTGTTACACAGTGCCCTTTTTACGCAAAGGCTGACGAGGCTATAACCCGATTCTGAGGGGGCGCCAAAGAATGTGTCCCTAAGCTGTAGATAGCTGAACATTAAAATATCCTTCTTCTGTTCTAGACAGAGCTGAACAATTTGTATGTGGATTTATTCAGGCGTTGTTTTCTAAAGCTGTGGATAGTGGATGCCAGGAAGCTTGTAGCAGGAAAGTGGAAAAGTTTGAAGTTTTCGTGACTTTTAGGCTAATTAAAATCCGAAATAACCCCCCAAATGGTTTGTTATCGTTTTCGTTCCTTGGATTTTAAAATAACGGTTTTGGTTTTTGGTTTCGATTTCTAATCGGTTTTTGCCGATTTTCGGTTTCGGTTTCATTCCCAGTCCCTTGCTAGGGGGAGAGACGCCGTAAGATGGCCGCCTCGGGACGCCGATAGCGTCAAGCGATCACTGTTGGTACAGACCAGTTGGTTCAGACGAATAAATACTAATGATTTCAAGCGAACAAATTCGGTTGATTAGGAACACTTACAAACATCCATAAAGTTTTTAAGGACGACGTTGGTCACATTCTTGGCTCTGGTCGCTCCCGCTTCCAAGCAGGCGAAGCCCGCCTGCATGACTGGAAAGAAAAGATGACATTTCAATGGCTTGGTCAGTGTCCGAAGCTTTCGTCTCCTCAATTAGGTCACCTCGCCCTGGAAAACGAATGCGCTTGCATTCGTTAGAGTTGTTGACGGTCAACTAGCAAGGTAGATAACAGTTCAATGCATAATTGCATAATTGCATAATTGCACTTGCATAGTATTGCATAATACTTGACCTGAAGATGATAACGCCCACGTTGTCGAAACGTCGTCTAAGGTCTAACGACACGGCCCTATTTAGGGCCAAAATCAAATCCAAACAGAGCGAACACCGCGAAAACACCACCGACATCAAACTACATATCTGGAAGCCTACGCGAAACTAATTGCATAATAGTGTCACGGGATTTGGTGACATTTGCGGTTAGGCAGTGAGAGGAAAGCTATGTAGTTATGAAACTTCGCATATTTGCAAGACTCTAACGTTGTGACATTTATTGAACCCTTAAAATATGAAGCCAGGCCGGATACTAGTCTTAAACAAATAGACGGAACAAAACAAATATTCAGACTCATGTCTGGTTCCTAATCTTAGCACAAGTTTGAAAAAAAGCCCCTGAAGAAGTGGACAGAATAGTTCGCGAACCGTTGGGATCTTTTAGTGGACTTCTTGGCACTCTGACCCAGTTTGTAAAACTTTTTTTTTGAAGATGTTGCTATCAATCGTAACAATGAAATTTGATTGCAATAGTACGCATGGCTATGTGACAGTAGACCATTTTCATAATTGCTGTTTTAGAGTCAATAAGGACGATAAAAATTTGTTTGGCAGGCATTTCTTATGTGGATTATACATTTTTATTTTGTACTTAATGACTCTGGAACAGCATTTATGAAAATGGGCCTTATGTATTTCCTGTGTATTTTTTCCGAGCTGACACCGAAGATCAAAATTTCCTTCTTTGTATCTCCAGACCCGACGTTAAACTTCGATAATTCTTACAAAAGACACTTGTATCGCATCACAATTCGCAGATTCTGGTTAAGTTTCTTTGAAATCTAACGTCCGGATCTGGAGATATAACGAAGACTTTTTCGGTTTTCGGCGTAAGAAACACACTGCAGTGCTCCTTGAATTGAATTTCAAATTACAGTATAAAAGTGTTGACCAAAAATTTGTCATTTCCGAGATCTTGGAAAATATTATTATGTTTTATTTTATAGTAACGTTAGATAACATCCAAACGAAAGATCTTGATCCAAAAAAGTGTCCACCTCGCTAGATAACTCGATAAAACGGCACTCACGAGCGATGATAATTCCATTGCTGATGAGAAAGAAATCGTCTAGGCTGAGCCGGAGCGCGGTCAAGTAGACGGCGTTCGGATCCTCGGTGGTGGGCGCTTCGCCGGTGATGTTGCTCGAGGTTTCCATGTTGAACTGACGTGGATGTCGGCAGCGAAGTGCGAATATGATCCTCTCGCCCGTTCCGTTGTGTGGCATTAACGAGCGGGGTGAGCCATCATCTAGCCGTCGCGATATCGCGTCCTCGCTCTTGCATGATTGCCACTAACTTATCTACGATAGGCAAACGCCAACCCGCGAGCTTTCCATGCGGCTAATTGTCCACACATGAGTCGTTAGGGCTCTCCCCCCCCCCCCGGCTCGGCCTATCCCATGAGCACGAAAGCGTACTTAGCAGGCGACATTGAGCTGACGGACTGATATTTTTAAAAAAAGTCATGAATCTTTTAGGCAGAACCATGGTTGTCAACGTTATGTCTTGAGCGAGTAATATTTTGACATATTAACTCTGTCTTCGAGATAGTGTGGTCACTTTAGTATAATATACGTATTTAAAATTATATGTAAGGTCAAAATCGAGGCTGCGGTATTTTAGGGCACGGTGGCATCTCATTGAACAAATTGAGCGCTAAATGCTAATGTTTACTCCAATTGCTTGGCTAATCTTTAACTCAAAATGTCACTGGGAGTGTGTGGTCGCTCATGGATAACCTACTTATTGTGGAAGCATGCAAAATTTTTACCGCGGAACGATTAATATATAACTTTCGATAGTTGTGAATTGATTTACGACTGGTAGGTAGAGCATATTTACGATGTGTGATTGTGCATGTCTTGCGAGCCGATACCTAGCACTCATGGGTGTATGTGGATTGTGGTGTGAGTCGTCTATGTTTCCAAAGCATCCGTTTGCGCCGTACAGGTCAAAATCGAGCAAGTCGTTGGTAATCATTGTAATTAGAGAAATGGCATGTTTTATTCGGTCAGTTCTTGGAATAGAGGTGCGCACGCAACGTACGACGCGATAAAAAGAGTAAATCGTTATTTAACTTAGTTTCTATGAGATCATGCAGAGATCTCGCGAACATGTTATCATTATCTGTTTTTGTCCATTTTTCCCTCCAGGAACATTTACTGGATGATTGAGATTTACATAATGAAGCCACTGTTGGGTCGAAGATGCAGACAAAAAGAAAGAACTAAAATACCCTCGTGATTTTAATTATAGGTAAAACTTCGGTGAAGATAAACGATTACATCGCCCTTCCAGAGTATTAGTCAGGTGCACTGACCACTGACTGATTCACCAAAACTGTTCAATTAGAAGTGTTTACCAATTACCAAGCCACAACGAATAAGTCACGAAATCAAACTCGAACACAGTGTGTAATTTGTTATATATTTAACCGCACCAAGCAAATAAATAAAAGATAACATTGAATGAGCAAGCATCTACCTAGATATGACGTCTGCCAGTGGCTTGACCGGTATCCTGGTTTTCCTGCATCGTCCCGCCCGATCCTTCGAGAACCCTGGACGACATCTGACCCGCGATCTGATCCTCTTGGTGGGATCGAACTTTTGGTTGATTCGTTTCGTTGTCACCTCGTCAATAGTCGTAGATACCACCGGCGTGCTCGCTTCTAGTTCCGTCGTCACTTCGGGGTCGGCAGTTACTGTGGTGTTACTCTCTTCAACGCCATCAGCTTTTGTAACGTCATCGACGATGGGTGATGAGTTACTAGTGGATGTCGTTTCCAACGGCGTATTCGTGGATGTTGTAGACAGTAAGTCAGTGATTGATGTTATTTCCGAAGAGTTACTGGTCGATATCGCTGTCAACGAGTCAACGTTCGATGGCGACAGCAAAGAGTCGGGGGATGCAGAAGAGAACGACTCGCTTGTCGCATTTTGCGACGAGGTGGAAATATTCGCTGCCGGCGCGGTCGTCGGCTTAGAAGTAGTCGATTTGGTGGAATGCTCCATCGTGTCGATCGGATCTTCGTAGTCGTAATTGCCTTCGTCGTAATCCTGTGAAGTAATCGAAAAAGTCAGCAAAACAGCCTCGTATCGAGTCACAAGTTGCGGTTTCTCTTGGAGATGTCGGACATTGGCAAAACAGAACTGCCTTGCGGATCTAATCGAGATTCTATGAAGGTGCTTATGAGCTAATTCCACGTGGGTACAGCATGTGATGTGATATGACCTCGACAGAAGTTGATCTTGAAGATATTTTTATTCTGCAAATAACGTTTCTTGGCGTGATTGTTTCATCTTTGTACTATTGACAGCACCGCCCTTGAATTGATAGTACGGTACTAGCTATTGAATAATACCAAGTGGAAAGTATGGCCTCATTATAGACGTTGATCATGGGGTATAATTTTTAACAATCGTTCAGAAAATGAGCTGTTATATACAGTACTAGCAAGGGTACCCAGCGTTGGCCGGGGACCATCGTTAGAAAAAGCATGACAACTATTATTGGCACATTCCCACTATTCCCCAGTCACATAATTGAATTTGAAATGGCGTCTTATCCGTGGAAACAAAACCTCTTTCGCAACTGTTCTTGCAACAATGGCTATAACGTCGTAACCATCCAAACGCGTCAAAAATATGGCCTGGGGCTTTATTCTTTCAATTTTTCTCGCTGCGAGATGAGACGATCGACGAGAACGCGACGTAAGCGACGTTCCTGGACTTTTCTAATGCGCCTGACAACCGCTTTATCGATACAAGTAGAGTTTTCGTGTTATCTCCTAGCGAGAAAAGTTATAGAATGAGGCCGCAGGGCAGGAGAGAAAAGTGTCCGAAGAAATCACTTCCGCTGGGAAAGTCAATGGTTTTGTATTTTTCCATGCTTTCCATGCTTTCCATGCTTCCACCCAATTGCCAAATTTCAGCTTTCCAGCTCGTCGAAATGGACGAACATTTCCGGACACACACATACACACACAAAAACTTTGTTTTAAATGGGCCAGTTTTTCAGTGGGTCGCTAGATCTTAACGGCCCGTTAGAACAAGAACCAAGACATCTGATTGGCAGTTGCCATGGTATTAACAAGTTAACGGACCACCAGGTTCATAACGGGTTACTGAAAAACCGGCCCACTGACGCGGCTGGGCAGCCAGACAGATTGATGAAGAAACTGATAGTTTTTCATTTTGAAACGTCGATGCCCTCGGCGCCTCTCTCGGTTATTGGTAGGTGCAATGGACTGCAACAAGAACAACACTTTGCAATCCAACTGTTGCGTTGAACGGTCATTTTTCCAACGTTGAAAATAAAGTCAGGGCTGTTTCTAATCCAGAAGGCCGCCGTTTCATAGCAGACCATGCATTACGTTACTAGTTTTCGCTGACCACGTAATGATGGGGGAGGGGCATATTCAACACAATAAACCATGGAACCTCTCTCTGATTTCATACAGATTTCCTCGAGATGATAAGATGAAATTTGTAAAGATGAAGCTTGAAGCCTCTAACATATTTGATAGTTAGTCTATTCAGCCAGGTTGAAGTGAATAAAAAGTGAAGATGATGTGAATGTAAACATGTATTGTGTGCTAGAATTAAGCATACGACTCAGGTCCGGGTTTAAAACTTACTATAACTCTGAGTTCAGCTATTTCTTAAAATCACATTGTTGTCTTCATGGCAAGAGTCAATCTCACACGTGGGTGTATCCTTCCTTTCTGATAATTATCTTTGAACTCAAGGCTAAGAAAAGTGGCCAACCCAGACCTAGAGAGTATAGAATAGAGAAAAAAGTGCACTGCTGGAAACATGCTAAACACATTAATCTGTGCTGACGTTTTCATTTCCACGTTTATTGTGGGCGGTCGGCTTTCCTTGAGACCGCTCGATGCTCTAGAATGGATAGTGGCTTCGTTTTATCTGAAAAAATCCGTTTATTGAGAAAGGATAAAATGAGGTATCGGACTAAACCACAGCCCAAAAGTAGCCTAGCCTCCAATAATTCCCAAACGTTGTTTTAAACGACGTGAAGTAGTGAAGTACAACATGAAGTAGTTTCAGAAATGCATTGCTCCAAGTAAATCCACACATTTCGACACCAATTCTAGTCAGATACCTCTATTTACTCTTCCTGCAACACCGGTTTTTTTTTCAGAATCTTAGATCAATTTTTAGGACACAAAAAATGTCGGACACGATCAGAGCGCGCAAGCCTTCGCCCACATTCCTAGCCAGCCGCCCACAGCCCTCTTAAATACATGTGTTTGAATAATTGATCACACAAAATACAAGAAATATCGTCGTCAAACGCAGTTAGCATCGCCAGTTATGTCATATCCACTGGATGAATTCAGTAAGATTATTTTACAGTTGGTATCACTACACCTAGTGCGGTAAGCTTCTAAACATCTTGGTGTAGTGACTAACCCCTTCCGAGTCTCCGGTCGGCATGGAGACGGCCACGATCTTGAGCTCCTTTAGCTGGATGCGCACGTTGTATTTGCCCGACTGCCTCTGGTCGAAATGGTCCGGCGCCGCCAGCGCGACTGACACCAACGCCGCCAGCGACAGCCAGAACACTGAACTCATGTCCGGCACACCCATCTCGAAAGTCTGCAACGGGACCACGATTTATGTGTCAGACAGTCAGGAGACTCAGCGCCAAAACACAGAGGGATTTGTCTTGGATACGCTGGCGAGTCTCGGGCACACGCGAGCCTATTGTTCCTCTGACAGACACGGAAAAGCATCGAAGTTTCAAAATGAGAAACATCATGATCATCTGAAGATTATTAATATCACTTTAAAAATACCTGCGTACTAGAGGACTCGAACCCCGGACCTTTTGCTAACATGGCAACTGCTCTACCACTGAGCAAGGTTCCTCGGTTCCTCGAGTAAGCAGGTATTTTTGAAGTGATTTTAATATTCTTCAAATGAATACTAACCGTGTTTTGGCTTTAAATTTGTAATCCTTGTCATCGTGGTCATCTATTTATAAAAATGTATACATACTTATACACATTTACTACATACAAAAATCAAAGGTGCGGTTAATTATCAGAATCAACGATTTTTTTGAAGGCCGTCGTTGCGCCGAACGTCCACCCGACTTTTTCAAGGCAAAGAAAAAAAAATACCGAAAAAATTAAAGCCCTATTAAAACCGGCCATATTTCAAGAGTGTTTTAATTTTTTCAGTATTTTTTTTTCTGTGTCCTGAAAAGACCGGGTGAACGCTCGCTGAAAATTCCGCTTTCAAATTAATATTTTATTCGGAGCATTAACCGCCGCAACAATGATTTTTATAACAAACGGTTTCGAAAATGTTTAACCACCAAATACAACATGTAAAACACACCATTTTGAAGGCTCAGGAGGATTTGAATTTCAATCAATAAACTTTCGGTACCTTTTACTGATATCAGAAACCCTGGTATCTTTCTAGTCTTCTCCAAAAACCTTTGGAACAAAACGAACATAATAACATAGATTAATTATTCTAAGATAATAAAGTTGCTATTTCGAGCTCCAGCTTTCCAGGGGTAGGATTCTCTGACTTCCACGGCGTGAAATGAGAAATGGAATGGAATTGTGTTTCATCTCACTCCCTTCCATTTCCTCAGATGACATTGCATTTTCATCTCTTTAAATGCCATTTAATCTCATCTTACTGGTAGGAAGGTTACAGAATCGCGGTCCCGAGGACAATACAAGACGCCGACGCCGATCGCTACGTCATCAGCGTCGAGGAACGTCATCTGCACAATCTACCTAGATAGCCGCCTCAATAAAAACAAATGCCAGTAGTTGAAACTACCGAAAGATTTGCAAACAAAAACAAGTTCTGGAAAAAGTACTTTTGAGACCTCTCTGTATTTTCACCAACCTCGCTAATAGACCACATTCAAAAAGTCATTCCAGAGACGATTAAAATCGTGTATGTAATGCTTATCTTATGGGGCTACATTTAAAAAAGTCCTTATTGACTCTGAATGAAGCCTTTTTGAATGTTGTCTATTAAGCATGCCACGCTATTTCAATTTCTCACGCGATAGCCTGTGTCGATGTTACTTACATGTTTGAAGACAAGTTAAACTGGTGACTGACCTCAGATGCGAATAGAAACATAACCCGTCACCATCCAGTATCGAGACCGACAGTGATGAATCTGCAGCCTTGACAAGTACGTACGTCTTGCGTGAATGCAATGAGACGTCGGTGCAAGTATAGGCAAGCTGCAAGCTATGCTGCAAAGAAGGCTCAGGCAGGGCAGGTACTCACCAGGCTGGCGTATCCACGTGTGTCGCTGCAAGGCAGAGCGTCGCTCACTCTTGGATGCAAGGCAATGCGATCACCAGAAACCAGAAGAGACCAGCCAGCCAGCTACTTGGATGTGGTCCACAGTCGTGAGAGCCACCAGGAGGGCGGGCGGGCGGGCGACGTTCGCAGGTCATTGTCTTGTACAGCTGCAGATCCATCCCGATTGGTGCCCCGCGGTCATCGACACCCACAACGACAGCCTCGAGGGTCGCCCCGGCAACGCAACCCTTCTCTTCTCCGGACGCGGTTCATTGATTATTGGTGTTTCACGACGCACTTGACCTATCGACCTTATCGACCTATCGGCTTCCAGAGTCCCAAGTTAAACCATCAGTTTTATTGATTATTGGTGTTTTACGACGCACTCGACATTGATCATATAGCGCCGGTGAATGATTGAGTGATAATGAGGGTAACGATGAACCTAACAGGGAAGAGGGTAAGCCCGGTGCTGACACGTAGCCTACACGTGTCGAAAAGCACCAAGGAGACCACCGCTTAGCGTCCCTCGCGTAGGACGGTACAACTCGGAACAGCATGGAATTCGTTATTAAATTCTGAAGACTCATGTCTTCTGCCTAATTTCAGCACTAGTTTTCAAAAAACAGTTAGTAAATGGGTTTAACTGCTGAGAACTTTTAACAAACAAACTGCCAGCGTTTCGCTAACTATACTTGAAAGCTTCTTCGGGGCTTTTGGACAATTGCCCCGAAGAAGTTTTCAGTATAGTTAGCGAAACGTTGGCAGTTTGTTTATTAGAAATACTCAGCAGTTAAACCCATTTACTATCAGTTGTTTTGAAAGCAAAGGATTCCTCCACTAATCCATGCAACCGAGCGGTTAATGACAAGGGGAGTGAAGCTGTTGTATTGGCTACAAACCCTTCAACCTCACTCCTCCAGTCGCGCATTTACCAAATGTGTGTCTTGTGAAAAACGCACACATTTTCAACCACTCTTTCTTCTCTCTTCTTTTTTTCAGCTAGCGCGTAGCCCGATAGGTAAGTCTCCTGGAGCTCAGATTGCATTCTCTGTACTTTTAACATACAGATAATTGTTTTCGGATCACGAATGTAACTGTGTTTTTTGTATATA
>QKMV01001223.1:5723-17058 GCA_003287335.1 Lednia tumana
TAGCCTCCTGTTCTTGCATTCATCTCTCCATGTTCTCCCGTGTATTTAGCCTCCTGTTCTTGCATTCATCTCTCCATTTCTCCCGGCAATTTAGCCTCCTATTCTTGCACTCATCTCTCCATGTTTTCCCGTGTATTTAGCCTCCTGTTCTTGCATTCATCTCTCCATGTTCTCCCATGCATGTAGCCTCTTATTCTTGCATTCACCTCTCCATGTTCTCCCGTGTATTTAGCCTCCTATTCTTGCATTCATCTCTCCATGTTCTCCCGTGTATTTAGCCTTCTGTTCTTGCATTCATCTCTCCATGTTCTCCCGTGTATTTAGCCTACTATTCTTGCATTCATCTCTCCGTTCCAGCCTGCTCTTTCAGTCACCTCGTATTGCATTATTTCTTCTATTCGTGATGAAAAATCTCAAAGCATTTTCTTGCCGAACAGATCCGATTCCAGAAAATAAAACGCCGATCAGAATGAAGCAAGACCAGATTATCTCCCAGCCATAAATCTACCCCAATCTCTTAATAATTGTTTAACCTATCACATTTTCACGTTTTTATCAAACGGAAAAAATTGCGCACTGCTGCACTGCGAAACGTTCCGAGGCATGAGCAAAGTTACGGCAAGCAATTCGTGTGAAGACAATTACACGGCGATTAAAAATAGCTTCTTGTGGCGTTATTTCGCCGATCGTCCGGCTGGCTGGCCGGCTCGTGATGCCCTGTGAGCTATGGCTGCTGAAACGCCACGCCGAGGCCGCCCATTGTTACTGCTCTTGTTGTTATTGTTGTTCCTTGTCTGTTCGAGTGGTTTTGTGGTAGCGCATGGTATTATAGATAGTTGGTAGTCGGGCTCGTCCTTCATACCAGCCCAGGAGCAAAGGTGTTTTGCGAAACATCAATTTAAATTCTTTTTATTCAAATAGGTAGTATATATTAGATAGATAGTATGCGCGGTTTGAACTCGCAGCAAACATCTCATCCCCCGCGATTCCCGCGGAACGAGCTCTTCTGAATGTTTAATAATCTATAGTCACTAGATCATAAACTTGGTTTGACACCCGGGCAGACTTTTTCGTAAACTTGAAATATCGATGTGAACTGTACGGCCTACAACAAAGCGAGGGTTAAACGCAGAGGTGGCGCAGCATTGCACAACTAACAGCGAAATGGTCCTGAAGGCAGGATGAGATCGGCAGATTGTTCAAGGCAGGCGTCGGTAGGGCGTCGTTGAGATGCAATTATTGCGCGCAGGCATGGCAGGCATAAAATCTTGACCAGTCGTCCGACTGCTGCAACCGCGACGGACGCGTTGCATCCACATGGAAAGTGTTGCGCTCGCCGATGCTTGCTGAGTAAACTGCGATTTAGCCTGTTATTATCGAGCATGCGAAGGCTTCATGATTATCCTCGCCCTCGCCGCAAGGGTCGAGGCGCTTGATACCGCCGCGTCAGCCTCCCACCGCCTTGCGCCAGCGCTGACCGCAGCTCCCGCGTCGAGACCTCGAATTCGCATCGCCAAGGCGCTGCAAAGGCGCTGCCAAAGTATCGTCGCGGCGATCTTTCCTCAAATATCGGTGCATCAGCGATTTTTTTGAATTCTCTACTTCGTACGGGGAAGCAACCACTAACCTGCACTATCTGTTTAAATTCTGAGCGCTGAGAGAGCATTCTGCGTTACACGCTCAAAATAGGCTTCTGCTCTCCCAGAAAACATAGTGTCTGAGGTAGTTCACATACGAGCACTTCCTAATTTGACGGTAACGATGACAACGGCGCTGGCAACTCATCGCGATAAGCTATTGTGGATATATTTGCTGTTTGATTTTTTCTTTCCACTGAAAGATAATAGCACGGTGTATTCGCTGATTATCTGGCGTGCCCTCACCGTGGTCGCTGCATCGACGCCCAGGTTTATCCACAAGGACCAGGCAGGCGGATTGTGAAAGTCCGCAGCTCACTTCGCTGGCCGTTCGCGGCATGTTCTCGCGGCTGCAGCCTCCTATCGGGGTCATATGAGTGAAGAGACCCCGTACAATATTGCCACACCTTGCAACCCCGCCCTCCGATAGCCATAAGCAACAGCTTCCAACTGATCATACCAATATACTAGCTCCATTATGGCTATAGCTTACCTACCACGAATATAGCAGAGCGAGGCGGCGCAAGACTCAAGAGGTAACGAGATGGATTGACCCAGTTGATGTACGCGAGCGAGCTCTTACCTCATCTCGAGTTAGTCACATACTCACCGATAGGCACAATATTGTGTGTGTGTGTGTGTGCGTCAGATATTTGCTGTCCCCTCGGTGGGTTAAGTAACATGTCAGCGATCCGATCATGATATACGATATTCAATCAGGATGGCGCAATGATTCGACGAGAAGAATGTGACTTCTCGCCGGTTATCTTCCATCTCCCAGGGCCAGCTACATTTTGTTTTCTGATTGCCGAATCTTGGAGGCAGATAGGCAAAGCCACAGGTTTATTATGATGGCGTCGAAACTTTCTGGATGGGACATAAACTCTTTTTTATGCTCGTTCGTAGGCGTGAGCTAAATAATGAAATTTACGAGCTGGCTGATCTTTCATTAGTATTTTCGTTTGTCGACTACATGCATTATTAACTTTGCCCTTTACGATGGGTTTCTGTCAATGTTGGTCTGCCATCACTTATGCCGGCTAAGTGATTTCCGCCATCGCCCATGCGCAGCAGACGAGCGCTCGGCCAGCCCCCGGGCTCGACGGCTTCTTGGCCGCAGGCGTTCGCGCCAAATCCATCCTCATGGTCTGTGCACTTAATCTACATTCGCGATCGATCAAGTTCCAGTTATTATTTGCGTTTATGCAACAATCGATCACTAGGTTACCAGTGCAATCGAAATTGATAGTTAATTCCTGTTGTTTTAATGTTCTTGTTATCTAATAACAATATCCTCTGACTTTCACTTTGCTCCAGAACATCGCCTCAAGGTTGATTGGCGGATGGTCAGATTTATTCAGACATCTGGATCACGCGGGTGACTTGACCCGCGACCACAGAACAAATGCACCGAACAAATTAGCTCGAATCGCGGTAACTCACTCCATGCCCACGGCGCGCCCCGTGGAATGCATTGAGCGCCGCTCACGGCGTCGGCGGCGGCTGTGGTTGCACATTGCCAAATATCAGTGTCAAGTAATGAAATAATCGATTATTTACTGCCGCATGAAATGTATGAGCTGTTGCGAAACGTGTGCACAGAGGTGCTATAAAATAGTGATTTTAATTAAGATGTTGTCGTGATAAGTTAAGAGTTCGCCCATCCCATCGCACGGCCACCAGCAAAGAATATATTATGAAAGCATTAATATTATCATTGTTTTATTATTGTTAAAACTGCCTAAGTGTATGCAGTCATACTTTTTATTTTGTTTGTGAAATTCTTTCAATGCAACCAAGAGAGTTTTCGAGTAGCACTAGATAAATCACAAACGATCGATCAAGCTTCTTCATGCTGTCGTGTTTAAAGGCATGGCTTTATCCTTATTATCGCTTATACATATAAACCAGTGCCAAGTTATTAGCACTCGAATAATGTAATCCAGTTACAGCATGCGGCGCTTAATGGACCGCATGATGAACGCTAAAACGTCTCGGACGAGTGGCTGGTTGTAGTCAAAGGTGTGATCAGACGTTACCAAACCATTTTGGCAAACAAAAAAAATCAGCCGTCTGACAGACTGTCTTCGATGTAACGTGTTGCTATTCTGCTCTAAATGTGTGAAAGTAGACCCTGTCTAGTTTCGTGCCCATTCGTTCTTGCAATTAATTAGTTTGCGACAAGAGCAGCAGAAGAGGCAGAGAGACGATAATATCCAAAACCTCGCAACGCCATGTTTAAATGTCCAAAAATAGACAAGCCGTTTGGCCACTCTTCTTTTATATCTTAATGCGATCTGATACTAAGCTGGATTAAGTATCACTTCAATCTCTTTACATGTTTTGCCAATTTTCGTTGCAAATAAATACGTTTATCCGATCCGATGTACGCGTTCGCTTGTTCAATTTTCGACCGGGTCGCTTTGAAAAATGGAGAAAGTAGATCTTGTGTCAGGTGCAAATTAACAATCAACTCGAGCTGATTGGACACTCGATGTGTTTTTCGCCCCAAGTTTTTAATTATTTTGTCAAACAAGCCGGTACCTAGCCACATGAGTGATATGTTAAGTGCATTATTTTATGGCAGGGCTAGTGCTTGAACTAGTTTAGGTACCTACTACTACAGAGCTCGTTTTAATTGGCTATAGCTCATCTTCAGCAGGTATACCATCAAGTGCAAAATATTTGCAGATATTAATAATGATGAAGAGCATTATTTTAATGTGTGAGCCTTGTTTTTAGCATGGCTTAGTTATTTTGTCGGCAAAGTTTAATGAAACAAGTCTTCTAAGTATATAAGGTGATCAATTCGTTTACCAAAATTGGAGCTTTCGAAGGGTTTATCTGGAAACGTGAGAAGACTGATGGGTGTTAGGTTAGTTCTTGGTGATGAGTCAGATGGATGCTGAAATGTGCATCAATTGGTTGGGTTGACGGCGCGCAAGAGGACATCTCGGTGGTAATCCGAAACGAAATGCGAAGGATCTTTGTAAATCTTCTACAATGTTTCTAAGATCGTATTTCTCGTCTCCATACGATATCGTTGAACGATCTACTCCTTTCAGATCGAGTCACATGAAATGAGTTGAAATCTTCATCAATATTTTGGGAATCAGGGTCATGTGAAAAGCGTATCAAGTTTTGTGTCCCTCGATCGATCATAACGTTTCGACGACCTATGTGGGCTGGTGAAACAGTATGGTACCGAATCTCGAGTCGTTTTTTCTGTCAGAGGACGCTGTACAAGGAAGATGAATCCATGTTCTGTTTGTCACCTGGGCTGGGTATTCTGTCCCTCATATCCGAGCCTCGCATCTGCATCAGTTCTGTGCCATGGAACTTGGAAGACAACAAGGCTGCGAGATGAAATCTTGAAAAGTGCAAAACAAAAACACACAGGATCGCGAGTTCATTACAATTCTGCAACTGTAGCCACCAACTAACATCGAAATGTACATTTTCATTTCAGTTTTTACTTTTGTTTCTATTCACATCGTGGCGATGCTTCTTGCGATTACGATCGACATGGTTCTCATCCATTGCGCGATCAAAACTTCGCTGCAGAAGAATAAGATGCTTTAATATTGTATATGTTGTTGTATATTAAAAGATGAGGCAACCGAGTGAGCTTCCCATTAATAACTGACCCTGTTTTCACATTTAAGACAATGGGCGATTCGCAAAACATCACTGTTGGTATTCATAGTATCATATCAATGTGAATTGTCTCACGTGGTTTTACATAATCGCGAAGTGTTTCGCAACATCAGTAAGCCAACAATGGTATTTTGAAGATTTACTTTTATAATTGTTTTACGTAATTTTTCCACCCACACTGTAACTATATTTATCAATATTCACACCAAAGACGTTCGAAACATCCGAGACTCTGCCCATGTGTAGGTTAGCTAACTCATGTTCGCCAAAAGATCAGCGGTTTGATTAAAATTAAAACCAATTTGAAACTAATTTATTAATATGTGTACGTTCTACTACCTCTTATAGGTCATCCCATCGAGGCAATTTCATAATAATTATTTATTGAACAAATTAAACCTTTTTTTTTATTGTTCTTATCGCTGGAGGTAGTGAAAGTGCGATTTACACTCCCGCAACATACGGTCTTATCTGATGTTCGTATGTTTTTCTAACTGTGAGTGTTCGCATTTATTTCAGCGGCTATGCTGGGGCGTTTGACGATCGAAGCTAGCTGTCCCCCCGGTGGCGGCGACTTGCCTTTGTTTTGATCGTCATATTCGTCATCGTGAAATGTGGGTCATCTTGATGGCATGTCGGCGAATTCGCTAGCTGACGGGGAGCACGTGACCTGGATGCAGAGGTGCGTCGTTGGGTTCATCCCGAGCTCGCATTGAAAGCCGTGCGAAAAAGTTACAGCTTGGCCGTGCGTTCGCCGATTGCGAGTGAAGATGTTTCACCACGCGTGTTATACTTTTGCCGGTGGTGTGGTATTTAGTGTTCCAACCTAACGTATGCTCATGTCTACCACGCACCGTGTTATTTCCGTACTTTGCCTTCAGGGCTAGGAGCGACGTTTATTGTTATACCAAACCAGGGTCCTCGGAAAAGTTTAAAAAAAAATCCAGCTCACCATTTTCTTGGAATATTGAAGCCTCGGCGTTTATTTCTGTGGTGGGATTGTCGTTTTCCCGGTTATATTGAATAGAAATTAGACTTTTCCTTAACATAATTTTGTCCCTGGAATTTATTCAATTAAAAGTTCAACCCTAAATGACGCCATGGCGAATCTTTAAAAGGGATACGCTTTTGTGATGCCACAAACCATCCATAACCACAAACGCCAGCGTTAGCAAACTTTTTACAGATACATTTTCTCTAGTAAAATTGAGTGTTGATTCAAAATCCTGATCCGATTGCAAGCAGCCCAGACTCGACTGGTCCGATATTTGATCATCTTGCATTTGCACGCCAGTCTCGTGCTCGTGCACGCCTCGGGCGCATGCGTGGTTGCTATCATGGCAGTATCAATGATCAGGGTACAATCAAAGTAGGCTACAACTATAATGCACGGCAACACAATACAATCAAAGCCTTAGCTTCCATCCACAATAATCGTACCTTGTTGTGGTCCGATTTCCGACAGCCCAACCTCTATGCATACACACGATAAAACGAAAGTAATTTCATTCAACCAATTACATCAAATGATAAACAATATTAAACAATTACTTATTATCTTTGATTGAAAGAGCTTGTTACCTTTCGCGGTACGATAGCCATCTAACGAACACGCATACGTATGTGTCTGGATGATATTATAGCTCTAGCTCCTTGAGCGTTGAAAACATTCGCGGTTTCATGTATGAAAATATCTTAATTAGTTTATTAGCCCGTGCGGGTCGACATTGCTATAAAACAACAACAAACAACTCGTGCATGAGGAGGGAGAGCCACCCATGTAGGTGCGAGTTGGCGATGATTCGCTGCATCTTCAATCTCCATGCCACTTGTAGCGAATTCATCGCGGCTAACAGCAAGCAACATTATTTCGCCATTAACACTTGCTGTTTAATTGGTGCCTTCGCTAAGATAGTCAAAGTTGGCATGCATATGCGTTCGCCTTTGTAGTTATAAGACGTTTATAGCTGATTGTATCAAGAGAAACGTATTGTTATGGGCTCAAAGCGATTCGTTTCACAGTTTATAATTGGTATTAATGAAGTAGGTAAAAATGCAGAGCAAATGGCATTTGGTAGTGATAAAAGTGTGTGTTTATATAGGTGTTATTTTTCAGCAACGACGCCATAAAGCAGTGCAATTATCGTTCAAACATTCTCTAAACGGGGTAATTGTGAAGACATACGAGAAACAATTAAACACTTGAGAAGAATCGGTTAGCAGATAGCGTTTCGTGCGACATATGCGCCGATGCGCACTTTCGTGTGTGCGCAGAGTGCTGGATGTGCAGATATACGCAGGCGCGTTGGAGTAAAAATATGACTTGTACGGTGCAGGATTTTACCGGAAGCGAGGTGCTGGATCGCTCGATCGTGATCTATAGATCATATTCATGTGGCGAATTAAAACGCGTATCTACAAGTCAGCTACAGCATCAGCGTGTGGAGGAATTGCAATATGATTCCTCAGGCGACCAATATCCCAAGCCAGCCGTGGTTGCAGCAAGTGTGGCGAACCGCTTCCTTCGAATCAATCTATAATGTCGCTCACTTTAATCCGAGCATGAAAGCGCCTCGTATCGAAGAAAGTTCACTTTGCATTATTGAGTAAATAATAAAAATATTATTTGCACATTTCGAAATAACGATTACCATGATTCCGCCAGAATCAAAACTGCAATGTTTTTTTGCAAATCAACCGTTATGCTCTAAGCACGTGTACGAAAATAATCGCCAATGTGAAAATTTTCCGGCTTGGCGGAGTAAACCTAGTTAAATTAAGTCACGTAATCAAATTTAACGAACTTCTGTCACATAAATCGATGCTCATCAGCAGCTTTGATGAGGTTTCGTCTACTAAGTATAGTCAGGAGAAGAGAGATGCAAATTTATCCCATAAATTGAATGCACTTCGTCTCGTTACCGGTGAAACCTTCTCGGATAAAGAGTTTCAATTAGGCTTAAGCATTTTATAATGGCGTATCAAATGTATTATCCAATCTATCATAAGTATAGAGAGACGATGACCGATTAAGGCCGAGTGCCGCAGCTTGAGAGGTGGTCGATGGACCTTCAGGCCAATGTGCCCTGATGGCTCAATGAAGATGCATCGATCAATTTACCGGCGGCATCAATTAACAAAAGCGCCGAAACGACCCGACGTGTCCTCTCGGCGAGAGAAATGACTATTTAACGACGCGCCTGTCCACCGCGCTGACGTCACGAGACTTGAATGGTTTGTCCGGCGAAAGATCCACAACGGAAGCTCTCACAGCCTTCTCACTGGCAAAGAAACCGTCTCCCCGGTGTATCACTGGCATCAAACGCAGGACCTCCCGAAAAGAAGGCACACACACAGTTTATGAAGTGTAAATGCTAGGCAATAAATAAAAATTGGCCAAGTTTTACACTCGTCATTACCAGCTTGACCCCCCAAAAAATCGTGAATCTTCTTCGATTTCCCCAACGTTCCGGTTCGTGAGTGAGCTGTCTTCGATGACCTTTTGTCTTTTAATAAGGGTTACTTATATAACTCATGCTTTGGCTACAACTAGGTATTAGTGTCTAATTGGAAACATATTCAAATGCAACGCTAAGAGTTGGTACAACTGGTACAACTCCGGTGGGTGATTTACGGTCGACTTTTAAACATCTTCATGATGGATCAGTTTATGGTAGCTACAGAACTAGAAAGCACGAAATGCAAGGAAACCAAATGCCAGAAAACAGATGTTGCCGCAACTGCTTGTCGCGAAGCAAATTTACCACTCGGTACACAAACTCACACTCCCACGTATTAGTTGCAAGTGCATTTGATGCATTTATCAGATCGACGCTGTAACAGTCGAAGTGCATTATCGTAAAGTGGCCAAATCGCCGCGATCGCATCGCGGAGGCTTAAGAGCGACTCGTCTTGGGTTGGGCCGACCCGACAATGGATGGAAACCGTAAACCATTGTACATCTCAATCCAGCCGGCCAGTCGATTTGACGTCCTTGTCCACTCTTGTCCATCCTTGTCCCTCGGGTGTACCGATTGGTACACACCAATCGTACAACGCGTTTCCGCTGTAGAGAGCGCGACCCAAGAGCCACCACTCCGCAGTGCACACCTCCAAGTGCACTTACCAATGTTATTCTAACACATCAGATGGTGTAATTTGTGCAATACAGGCCGGGCTGACCACTAGATAATTATGCACCAGCAGGCCTGGCGAAGAGACGTGCCTCCAGCCAGTGTGTTATTATAAAATGAAATATTAATAAAATTAAGATCAATGTCGAGAAGATTAACCCATGATTATAGACATTTTGGTAGTGGAGCAACCGTGGACTTACGTATGCGCAGTGAGCGCATAAATGGTCTCAAACATGTTCCAATCGTTCAAACTTCCAGCGCACGCAAAAACGCATGCAACCTATCTGCGAATTCTCAAGAAGGTCAGTTATTTGCCTGGAACGATAACTCACAAATTACGGACCATTAATCAACATTGTTTTACTTAAACATAACTGCAGGCTATAATGATGCGAATTATAAAGGCAGCCTATATGTAAGGAGAGATATACGTAATATAATGTTTAAATCACTTTGCACTTTATATGCGGTGGTGGTGGTGGCGGCTGCGCTGTGGTCGTTATGGTATATTGGCCAGGTTTATATGGACCTTCACCCTTTCCCGTCGAGGACGAAGACGCTGCAGCATCCATCTCGACGCGAAGACCCCGAGGAAATCTTCTTCATCACGCAGACCGCAAACAACGATCTTGTCTGCCGACTGAGTAACGATATTCGCGATGTCCGTGCATAATGGCGAATTGTTTGCGAGCCCTCGAGCGCGTCAGGCGATCCGACCGCGTTGAACCGAGCCAAGCGGGCGGCGAGTTTATCGGGCATTTTGCTCGCGCAAACATGGCAACAAATTGGTAGCCCTGGTTGCTTGTGCACATTGCGATGCTCGGCCGGTGAAGGTCGTGGAAAATCACGGCGATGCTGCTTTCTTTCTGTCCTTTCAAGTCCAACAGTTTCACGTGTGCCACCGCGACGGAGTTCTTCCGATCGCAAACCATCATGTGCCAAGCAAATGCAAACTCAACCGATTTGGGAGCCAATTTCGTTGGGAAGCCCATGCGATGCAAATTATAGGCTTCATAAATCCTTTGAAGACGAAAGGTTTCTGCGTCAGATGGGCTGTACTTTCTTTGCGCATGTGATAAGGACTGGCCGGAGCCTGCGCCCATTATCACGCACTGCTATTTTCAAATGTTCGCGCATCGCATTAAGCTCGCCAGTCGATACCTCGCGATTTTTTTCTATATTTAATAGCTTAATACAAAAGTCTTCTCATCGCTAGATTAGCATTTTAATTGCGTTCCGTCCACAGAGTAAAATCGTTGAGTTTATCCGTGATGTGTGCATTTTGGGAGGTCCTCGGAGATCATTCAAATGTTGCCAAGAGATCACACCACCTTCTCATTAGAGTCACGCCGACGTCACAATTGATGGTCGAGTGCGTTGATCGATCCGAACAGTTGCACGCGGTCCGGCCGATCACGCGAGCTTTCGCCCTGTTATTACCTCAATTGAAATTATTTAATAGATAGCAGTTTATCACTCATTTAATAAGTTTGATTCATCTGATGGCAGGAAATAGGAGTTTCACAACTATGCCAATACGTTTTTTTGCGCGAATCCCGCAATTTTTCACCTTGCATAACAAGCCGAACGCACGGTACTAATCATGCATAATGTGATACATTTCCCTCGAGATGAGTTTCTTTTGTGGGATGGTCCACTGCTGACTGCACCCATTGCAGCTGTGTTGGATGTGTGCCTGCCACCAGAAAAACACTCGCAATAATAACATTAATTTGAAGAGGAAGAGCTATTCATCAGAGGCCTAAACATCGGGGAGCAAGCAGTGTTCGCTCGGTGAAAGTGTGCACCGAAGAAGATGCGCATGCAGAATGTTAGACGGGGAAGACGAGGCTGCCACCACCGCCGCCGCCGCCGCCGCCGCCGCCGCCGCCGCCGCCACCGCCG
>QKMV01001224.1:0-16233 GCA_003287335.1 Lednia tumana
AATCATGTTTAACACATTATCATTTCTTTTATGTTGGCGGCTATTTTTCGATGCGAAAACATAACAATACTCCAAAAGCAGCTAGATACCACGTAGGTCACTAGCACTACAATTTTAGGTTTTTGTAGTTTATTTTCATCATATGTTATTAGAAGTTAGATGCATTAGTTTTTAAGTGCATCGAAAATTTGTAAAAAAGGTGTTTTGCTGTAGGACCGAAATCAACTAGCTAGATTTTGTGTTATGCGGTTGACAACATTTTCAGAATGAAATTGGCTCTGGTAAGGATAGGCTAATAACACTGTAGTTCAGCTAACAGCCGGCACAGCGTTGGTACTGGCTAGCGTTCAGGCAGTTAGTTCTGCTGTTGTTTCAATCAACAGTGTATTTTCTAATTTACGGGTTTTCTGCGTTAAGTCATTGCCAGATTTCCTCCCAATCTACCGAGATACCTTTCCCTCCTTTAACAAGCACTTGCCCACACTTGGGCCGATTGCCCTAGAAGTCACTTTCTGCATTTCCAGCGGCAGAGAGCTGGCCTAGGCCAATCTGACACAAAAAGCATGCAGAAAGCGAAAGGCTCACCTGTGATGCTTTCACCAAAGTGGGAGTAGATAGGAGAACGTGAAACGGATTCCAGCCGCTTCAGCTGACGAGATGTGGCCACGTAAAATCGCTGAAACATCCAACGTTTAGATTCTTGCCCAATTCCCTTCATATGCCATCCTTAGAAGCAGTCCTGCGTGCTGAATACTTGACAATTTTTTGTCAGATTTACATGAGTAATGCATGCTAGAATAGATCTGTTTTATACATACCTGAATGAAGTAGTAAAGGATGCCAGTGGGGATGATTACGGTTATGAATATTGGCGTACTGTAACTGATGACGAACAGCGTTGCAATCACCTGAAATCGTTGGCCCAATACATCAG
Source organism: Lednia tumana (assembly GCA_003287335.1). NCBI lineage: Eukaryota > Metazoa > Arthropoda > Insecta > Plecoptera > Nemouridae > Lednia > Lednia tumana. Next base: position 935 of record QKMV01001224.1, read on the forward strand.
CAATTAATTTGTGGTCAATAAATAAAAGCCATTTTTTTACCAAAATCTCCAGATTGTTCAAGACAATACAAGGGATCTCAGTTCAACGACTGATATAAGCAAAAATCTACTCTATTTACGAATAGCTCCAGAAACTCTCATTTGAAAATAGAATGCCATTTTTTAGAACAACTTTCATTTCTGAATTTATCTTCACATTTTATTAATATGGCATGATTACCACTATTTACTTGAAAAAGATTGAATTTAAATGTTTCCTGTAAGTTGTAAAATAGTTGATGCAAATAATCTCTTTGGTATTTTTGAATAAATTTTGAATTATAACATTGTGGCATGTGAGTACATACATTTTCAAAAAATTTTAAGCGTACTGTACCTAAACTTTACTCGGTGCTGCTAAACCCCTCATATTAAGGTCCCTACCAAATAGAGACAGTAATTCCCGGATTGGCTTAGACAAATTGTAGTCAGCTTAGTAGACACAAACGTATTAAGCACCAAAATGAGTGCAAATCGAGATCATTTCCATCAGGCGAAATTCAAAACAGCCGGTTTGAAACTCGGCAGTAGGTTAAGGGAAGAAAGCACTAGTAAACTCTAAGTTTCACAAGAACTACGCTGCTCTACAGAAGCACATAACAGAAACAACGAAAGCACGTAAAACTCACACGACGCATAGACCACGGTTCACACAATCAGCTACCTATGGGTTCGGAGTCCAAGCGTACAACGAAAAAACTACACAATGGGGGCTCATTCTGTCGTTTCACATTTCTTTTAACAGCAGGACGACACTAGCTTTCATTCTCCATTCCTTGCCATTCGCTAAAGAGCACCAGGTTCTCTGGCTCATGGCGGCTCAACTATTGTCTCGAGTGCCGGAAACTGCGGATGCTCTGCGTCTAGTCTGCGCGGAGGAAGCAAAGAGCCCATTGCCACGAGATTCATACTTCAAGACGGCCGAATCGGTAATGACAACTTGACAAAAAAAAGTAGAGAACCCAAACGCAGGAAACCTAAAGCCAGAGGGTAGAGAGAAATCGAAACAAATACGGTTTTCAAAAACATCCAAAGAGAATTTGTTGGAAATTAAGATGGCCGACTAGCTCATTCCCGACAGTCAGTCAAAGCATAATTTCGCAGCCGTGCTTAACAGACGCGCGTTTCTCGAAAAATCTGCTGGTTAGTGCTGGTGACTCCTAGGGAGTGTAAGAATTAAGATGCGTTTTTACGAAGATCCACGGTGCGGTTAACAGAGCATGCACTGGACACAATCAGACTTCGGCCCCGAAACTACGTAGCGGTTTCACGTCTCACTTGCCAAGCCAACATGAACCAACGGACAAACAAAAAAGCTCGCTCACCTAGCTACCAGAAACCCGAAAAGTAACCAAACACAATTTCAAGTCTAGATTTCGGATCTGGAGAGATGTATCCTAATAATATGGAAGAGATTACACAATGCTATATTGTTCAAATAAATTTCAAAAAAATTAAAAAATGCAAATTTAACAAAAAATTGTAAAAGAAGAAATTAAATTTGGGTGGGTGTAACTTATTACCTCGAATAGGCAATAAACCATATCTGAGACTTGTTGAGGCATGGATAGGTCCATGATGTCAACATCTTTGGCAAATCGGCTGATAATGCGTCCAGAAGGCGTAGTGTCAAAGAAAGAGAGGGGGGCGCGCATGACGCCATGCAACATCAAAATATGCATGATCCGGGCCGCCATCCAGCAGCCTAGCTGCGGTGCCAAGTCGTTAAAGAACGATGAGAAGGCTGCAAGCAAGAACACACAACATCGTTCCGTTCCCTCTGCAAAAGTGCCAGCGTTCCTCCGCCTTGCTTTGACTCGTCTCAGCACACAACAAGGACTCCCACAACCGACGTACACAACAGCAAATGCAATGGCAGCGGGGACTGCGTCTTCTGCTCGGCCGGCCAGCACACATCAAGCTGCCAGAGAGAAACAGGTTCTGCTCATTTTACCGCACGATAGAGAGAGACGGAGAGAGGGAGATGTCTGCGTTAGTGTCAAGATGCTCCAGCCAAACCATGCAGCCTTGTTAGCAAAGCTTGAATGCTAGCAGCTAGTGAACAAGCAATTAGCAGTCAGCATACCTCAAATAAAGCGTCCGTCCATTCAAAACACACGACACCAGCTAGCGATGTAAATAGCCTGCTATCGGCTGTCGCAAGCAAATAACAGTTCCATTTGTGATTGTCTCAAGATTTTTTATTGACAGGCCACGTGAATCGCTGCAGTTTTTCAGCCGGCAGCAATTAGTACAATCTCGTATCCAGTGTTCACCTGATGGCAGACATCTATTGCGCTAGCTCGGATTGGGGCAGAAAAGCAAGCAGGAACAATGATCGAGGACGACATACCCTGAATGCCGTCTGCAACCACATTCGCAAGTTATGAGGCAGGGTTGAATCCACCACACTAATATCAGTCGAGAATCGAGACAAGAGTCTGCCTTTCAGGGTCGTGTCGAAATATTCCATTGGTGCCCGAATGATGCTTGCAAACATGTGTGCGTGCAGGACGGTTGCCGCATTTAACGTTCCCACGCTAATCAAGAGCATGGCCAAACATGTGGACACGACTGGAATCACAACGATGTCAAATGTTAGTCGGCGGTGGTGGTCGACCGCGGCGATCGCTGCTTTCATGCCGCCGCCTCTTCGAGGCAGGGACTTTCAAACGCAGCCTAGCAAGAAACCACACCAGACACATGCTTACGCATGCAATCAGAACAGATTCACTCATTCTCAACATTTTCCAAGCTTGTTGAGTTTCTACTCCCTCATGGCCCATGATTTTCAGGATTCTGAATTAAACATGAGGCTAAGAGCGCTAAATCTCTCTCTCATTCTCTCCACAAACACTCAATCGGTTTTCTCATTCACTCGAGCAATTTAGACCAAGCAAAGCGTCGATCTTCCCATTTCATCCTGCGTCCACCACTGAGCCTCCAACAGATGTCAAGCCCATTTCATTGTGCAAGTGTTTCGAAAAAATCAACGTCTTTACGCTGCATAGAACGAACACAGAGTTTTCTGTAGTCTTAGGCAGAGTCAGATCCACCAAATTGACGGCAGCAGAAAATTTGTTTAAAATCCCAGCGGTCTCCGCCGTGCCGTGTCGAAAAATGCCATTGGCAGACGCAACACACTGAAGAGTGCCCTGGACGCACGACACCAAGAGGGAGCCGTATCTATGCCACCCACATTAAAGGCTGTCGCCGCCAAAGAAACGGCCATCACTGTAAATTCAAAATTGTAAGGTTTGGCAGTGAAATTGCCTAGCCTGGACAAACCAAACCCCAGACCAAGAAAAGTGCACTTAAAGCTGCAGTAGTGACACCAAGCGAAAACCATCGAACAAACACAATTGAAAAATGGGTGCGCAACCGGCTAGGTTGGATCTGTTACTCTTCGAATGACCTGTTTGTGTCGACAGTCCCTACCACTCTATATCACCTGCCATCGACAGTGACAGCAAATGTCACCGAATAATTAATAACTATCCTTACAGAAAATCTTTTACCCCATTGGCATGACTTCTGATAGCAAATTTTGTATCCATTGCAATATTATCTACCATAGAAAGTTATGGTTCAAGCTACTAACAAAAATCAGTTCTAGAGCTATCAGATTGCAGCCATGATGTGGGGCAAGATTTTCTTAAGGGATGAAAACTGAGGTAACTGACCAAGTACCATGCACGTAGTTCGTTGAGCTTCGGATATGCTTAGCTGATGGTTACCATACAAGTTTCGACCGATTGTGTGGGTAGTTACAGCTGACTGATTGTGTTTTGCGTGGTAAAAGTGACCGTTGAGATTCTTGCGTAGCCTTCCAGCCCTCAGTAGAATTCTGAACTTAGATATTGTAACAAAAACTAATTGACATAACTCTTTTGAAGTGTCAGGATTATTTTCACATATTTTGGTTTACTCTTGTCTGTTTGTGAGAAACGTCCAAAAATACAGAAATAACAGTCACCTGCAAGCAGAGTTATTTCAGTAAAGTTTTCTTTACGATTTTAGCAATACGTGAAGTTTAGATTTATCATGCACGCTTTCTGTTGTCTTCTTCTTCTTACCGCAAAGAAGCAGCTGGCCCAACCTCTCAGGGTCATGGGCAAAGTGTTGTCCATCGTGTCAACGTCTTTTGCAAACCGATTGAGCAACCGGCCGACGGGTGTAACGTCAAAGAACGCCATTGGTGTACGCAAAGCGTTGTGCAACATTTGTTTGTGTAGAATTTCCGATGCGTTCAAGCCACCAATGAACATTGCAACGGCAGCGATAAGCACCGAGATTACTGCAAATAATCAATTTCCAGTGCCGACCCTCGTCAGTTGAGAAGCGAAATGATGTATCTGATTCATTGATATCTTTCAGTTTTAAGATGTGAGTTAAGTGTGAAGTTTCCCAGCTAACGCATTCCAAATTCAAATGAAAACATAAAAGCTGGTTGAAAGAATTGTGAGGGAGCAAATATACAGTAAAACAGCACCTCCGGAAAACATAAAACGGAACATGGTAAAAGCAAGCTGCAGGCACCAACATGTACAAGCAAGCAGATGAGCAGGAGAGCGGATGAAGGGAGACGGGATTCAAATGCTTGTTAGTATCGACTGCAGAGTCGCCGAGGGAGTCATTACCGATAGAAAACAGTTAAGCCACGCTCTGATATTCATTGGAATCGTGTTGTCCACCACATCAACATCTTTTGCGAAGCGGTTCACGACGCGGCCGATGGGTGTGGTGTCGAAGAAATGCATCGGATTCCGAAGGGTTCGCAAGAGCATACTCTTGTGCATGTGCGTGGCAGCCATAAGTGTTCCAAGTGCAAGAGCCAACGTAGCAATCAGAACAGCAATCACTGCAACAGACCGGTTGGTCATGCCCGTCCGATCACCTTGGCCGCCCAGCCACCTTGGCCGCCCAGTCAGCTCTCTTGCTGGCCGGTACCAGTTTGCAGATGGTCCTCGGCCCCAAGTTAACATGAGGTGGATGGAGTTAAGGCAAGATTTGGAGCCTGGGGACTTGAGTATAGAGGTCATTATGGGGTTGAGTTAAGAAGGGGGATTTGGGCCCTGGGTATGTGAGAATAGATGATCTAATAGAGATGTAATGCTTATATAGCCAATAGGAACATTTGTGGGTTCCTGTTGAAAATTGTAGCTACTTATCTACTTCTTTACAATAAGATAAAACATTGAACACTGAAATTGAACTTTTGTTGGTCAACAGAAATGCACACTCGGTTTCAATCTAGGGTTATTAAATCAGTGACAAGCTTGGCATTAATAATCCGGAATAAATTATAATAAGTAAAAACAAATATGTGCCAGAAAGATGTGGGGAATCTGTGGCTAACAATTTATCTGATGAGTACTAGCATTCCTAGATGAACATGACCAATAAAAGGCTGCCTTAAAAGAAATTAAGCTTAGGTACTTGATTTAGAGATGCAGGCAGACACAAAGTCAAGGACAGTAAATAAACTTGCAAGTACCAATTCATGGCAAATTGTGGACTTACAGTCCTCAAGACTCTTTCTTTGTTCACTCAGATCTTGGAAATTCTATTCGGACCCTATTCTTTTACAACATGAGTCTAAAACAAAGGATGCATGCATCCCTTGGAATCACTGCATAGCAAATTAAGTTCAACAACGTAACTACTTACTGGTAGGTACCTATTTCTACCATATCAATTAAATTCTAGTAGCATCTCGTGCCACTCGGCCTACTCTACTCATGGGTACTTGCAAATAGTACATATTATATATGTATGACATGCCTGAATGCACAGCAGGGCTAAGAGCTGGTATTACTATGTCTAGCTAAATTCCAGTCTAGTCAATGTACGACTAGGAGCCATGCTTAAGTATAGGACATTACATTTGACTCGTATTTATGCTTTCACTAAGTCACTAGCCAGACATTGTAGTTGAGGGTCTAAGGCATGTAACATCACTAACATATCAAATGCAACCATTACTCAACAAATGTGAATAAAGTAGCTAGGTTGCTTTTCGTTTTCTCGTTACGATGGTACCAATGGAAGCAACATTCTAGACAGGTCAAGAGCTAAGTAGAAGTAGGTACAAAGAAACTGCGAATTTAAACTAAAAAACAAACACTAGAAAGGTGAACACGAAATTTCTGAAAATGGGGGTGTTTTTCGATCATCAGAGATGGCTGGATTTGGAGCCAATGGAAAGGGAACCGACAACTTGCTTGAAATATTTGCACAAAAATAAGCAAAAAATAATTATTAGTAGTTAAATTGGTAAAGAATGTGAAGAGGGGTTTCTTGCTTGCCAGTTTGAACGAGCTAGAATTATTTCATGCAAGTTAGTAGCGTAGCAATGATTGGTTGGAGGCGTTATTGCTGAGTGACAGCTGGATTATTCAAATTTCATGTTGCATTTTATGCAACATGTTAAGTGTTAATGCTGTCTACCAGATCATTGCTTACAAAGTTATATTACAATTGGTCATCCTCTAGAACAAGGTAGGTACACCTGAAAAGTTGCAATTATTAGACAAAGCAAGTAATTTTAACAATTAAATGTTAAAATGGTGGTTAAAACATGCTGTAAATTGCAGAGAATGAACCAAATAGCCTTACAGGATATTAATCACAATTCATATTATTCATAACAATCAATAATTTGGTTTCAATGTTGGTAGGTATGAAGTTGAAAAAATTATATATTTCCTATGTATATTTCAAGTCATTGAAGTTTGGAATCGCTAATTTCAAACTGGTTATGTCTTTGACTTGGATTCTATACTTTTAATATAAGTTTTGCAAAACATAATTAAATCAATTGGTTGTCTACGTGTTAAGTTGAAAAAATGGTCCAATTTCATCAAAGCCTTAGCAGTGCAAAACTTAACGAAGGTTTTCAGATGAAAAACTCAGTCAATAAGTGCCCGTCTCTGATAATGTTTTATGTACTTTACGAACTCTTACCAACTGCACAAAGTTACGAGTGCTAAACCTTGATGTGAAATCAACAAAGGCATATCTCATTGGAGAGTGTGAAGAAACAAGCAAGATACTTTCCAGGTTTCCAAAAGCCTGTTTCGTTAGCCAGATGCAGTGTTGAAGGTTCCACACCTAGGTGTTCATCGTCAACGTAGCAATAAGCACAATGCCGAAGGAGATTGCCACTGGCTCATCGAGTGGTTTACTCGAGTACAGTGCTTGCATCACTGAGCTTTTGCATTGGGCTTGAGCTTAGATTGATTTTGAGCAGATCTGTACTAGGGATGTCAAGCAATTATGTCTGGAACATTGACAATAATTTTTGAAACCTTGGAAATTAGTTGGGAGACCTGCTTGTCACAAACACTATACACAAAAGGAAAAACTATAAATGTACATGAAAAAATGCGTGACATTGAGTAAACCTGGTATTACGTATCAAAAAAATTAAATTAAAGCCTTTGTAATTAAAAAAATACTCTTTTTTTTTTACTATGGCAAACCACATTAATTAATTGTTTTTACACCATCGTTTCCAATCAATTGACACCCCTAGTCCTAAGTGTTGAGCGCTAAGTATTGAGTGCATAAGAAATCATGTTTGTTCAGATGGACTGCTACAATGAGCAATCACTAGTCAATGGCTACTCTACTAATGGTAATGGCCCATTTGAATTTGGTAGTTCCAAAGCTTGCTTCTGAAGGTGCGTCATACATTTAAGTGGCAAGTGGAGAAATGAAATAACAGGTAAATCATCGAACATTATAACCGTTTAACACTGAACGTTCAACACGATTTAGTAGCGAATGAGCCTTAATTACGTATATTAGTCACTCAGTCATCGCCATGGCATGCAGACATGTATTATAAGAAACTGCAAACGGTCAATTACATGTAGAGGCTACATGTACGGAAAGTTAACCATAAATTGAACAAAGTTAAAACTCAAATATATTTCTCGCGTTTGTAAAAAGCCAAAGAAATTGTAAAATTTTGTAAGACTAGGATTAATTGTTGGCAAAGCCTGTCCTTAGCATTTCAATAACCAGTTCAATATATAAATCAACCGCTAACTAAGAAGTAAAAAACACCGGGATTAGTTGAAGTGCGGCCATGGTGATGACATGACTAGCCAAAGGACTTTGGGACTAAAGAATAGGCTACGACGAAGAAGCATGCCGATGGGACTACCACCGAACCAGTTTTCAATTCCCCTGCCCGTTACACGTTCTCATCGCCACTAGCTGGAAGACATGCCTCTCACTAGATGCCACCAGGGCTTTGCAATAAGGAATTCTCCTCTTTCAAATTTAATGTATTTTTATATTTCCATCAAAATACTTGTATTTTAAGGCGGTACTTAACGTGTTATTTTAAGATTTCATTTAATTTGGCTGCATGAAAACAACTGGGAACCACATTTGTTAAAAACTTGCTGTCAGATGCCCATATTATAAACAATTTATACTCCTATGGCTCCAAGTGGCTTGTACACTGCTATGTGCCTATCTGCACTCATGTGACTACGCATACTGTAATCAATCCGCGAGCGTTTTAGTTTCAATGCACTTCAAAGGTAAGAAATACATATTTGTGATGCTGAAATGGCTTAACAATTAAAAAGTAAGATTTCAATTGGTTTTATGGTTCAGGAGAATTCCATTTTGGCTATAACCGTCCCTTGAAAGAGCTATTTGTCCACTTATTACTCATGCTTGAGCAAAAGGTAAGGAAAGATGAATGCACACATCCTGCTGACAGACTGACAGCGAGAAGAGAAGCACACCATGTGTGACAGGGGGGGGGGGGGGGGGGGGGGGGGGGGGGGGGGGTGATTGGGATGTAGACCAAAATGCAGTCCTGTTGGCTTCCTGGTAATACAATGATCCAATGCACTCCGTAACGCAGCTCATTCAACATTTAAATGGTGCTTTTTGGTGCTTCTTAGTACTTAACCATTCTTTGGTTGGATGCACTCAGTGCAGCCGAACTTCATCAACATGCTAATTCTGTAGCCATTCTTTGGTGTCACCACAGACATAAGAATATGTCATAGAGGTGGCCTTGACGATGCACTGGTGCTATCATTACCATTTCACATTGAAAGTTGCTGTTTTGGTGGGAACTACAATGGTGGCAGCGGCGGGTAATAGCGAGGTTTCAATTTACCGCCCCCGCTTACCAAGAAAAATTCTGCAATTCGGGAGCGTATTTAAGCACAAGTTTTCAAATCACTGCCATGATTGCCTAGCAAAGTGGCAGCGTTCAGCTTGCAATACGGCGACAAGCTTATCTCTTATGGAGTAAGAGTTGCTTTGGTGCAACCGCCCATTGAAAGTCACGAGTCGCCTGTAGGACAGTTTATACAGGGTACGGTCGACCCAGTTACACCCTCAAAATGGCCGACTTTGCTGACCTTTTCTGTGTTAAGCTAGCTTTACGCAGTTCAATTTTTTTTTCATCCATGCAATTCAATTCAAGCTCATTGGCTCGTCTGCATCAATAACTTGATCAAGATTCTTTGAGCGCAAGATTGAGCTCAGGTAATTTTGTTTAGGATGTTTTCTAATTCCACTCGAGTTTGAGCTCAAGCTGGACAGAAACAACAAATTAGAGAGCAGTCCTGTTGCTAGCTGTCAACAAGGACGCCATTTTGAACTCGCCAAAGCATGCCACTACCATCTTGAAATGACGATTTCTCGATTTCGCTGGATCTATTTCAAAACACAGATCCATGTAATCTGCTGGCTTTACGTGCAGTCAAGTTAGCAAGCAATGCAATGGAGTCAAGATTCATTCAACATATTATATTTAAATTTATTGGTTTGTTTGCAACAGGCTTAACCCAAGTACAAAATTCACAAGATACGCCACAGAAAATTGAACCGCACAAAGCTAGCTTTCTTTCGGCACTAGTGGTCGCAGCAAAAGGGGCTTTCATCAAAAAAAAGTAGAGTGTAGTGAAAACGCGGGTAGTGAACGCTCGGGAATGAGACGTACCTTGTCCTGCGCCGAGTGCGCCATACACGCCGAGATACATATCTCTTTTTCCGATGTCCAACTCGGTCCCGTTCTCGCCCTGGTATGGATCATTGGACCACACGGCTAACCAAACGTTGGAGCCGATCGAGAAGCCCTGGAAGATCATGTTGAACACGACAGTCGCGAGCGTCATCGCCAGCCCGATAGAGCGCAGGTAGTGCGAGTACACGTTCCACTTCACCTGTAATGGGAGAACAGAGCGTCGGCCGATCAGCCATCGTTCAAAATATTTTCTTAGTCACATAATTTGTGTACATGATTTTTTTTGCCATTTCAGATTTTTTTTTTTTAAGTAATGCCCTGACTTCTGGATTGAAGACGGTACTCTGGCGCTGGTCTACTGGTGACAGTGAACAATAGGTGGGGAGGGTAGCGCTGAACCTAACAAACTAAAGCGAGCAGCTGCCAGGGAAACCCGATGCCTTTACTCAGCTACACTTCTGTCAAATCACAACTATAGGACCATTGCCTAAGAGCCTTGCTAAGAGTGTCAAACTTGAACAGCAGGATTCCTCCGTTAATCCATACTGGCTAGAGGTTGACAACCAGTTAAGTGAAACTGTTGTAAATTAGCTTCAAATGCTCCACCAATGTCCTGAACAGAACTGGGTCTTGGCATGATTGGGCCCCCCTACCACTAATCCTCCAGCACAGTGCCGAGTTGCTTAACTTCGGTGATCTCACGGGAACCAGTGTACCCGACACGCTAAACGGTTTGATTCGTACAACCTTGGAGAGTCTCGTCAATAGAATGCAGGAGAAAACGAGCTCGCTAGGTAAAGTGTCGTTCGGCTCCAGTAGAACCCTGATGCCAACCATCCTTCTCACAGATCTTAATCCACCATATCCTTCAATCTATTATTGTTAACCGGCTCAATCTGGGGTCGAGCCGTTAAATCGGGCGAGCGAGCTAGGTGCTTTCGCCGACGCTTGCTCGATTGAACGAGTGTAGTCAAATATCGAGGCCGAGAGATTAAAAGATTGTAAAATGCACTACAGGGGACCGATTCTCAAATTCATTTCGCATACAAGATGTGCCGGTCACTCATGAATATACAACATATTTTCCCCATTTTGCCCATTGCAACCAGCAATGCTTACTTCATGCAAGAATAGCATCTGGCATGCAAATTGAATTCAAAAATCGGGCAGCCTGTTGAGTGAAATGGCGGCGGCTGGTTGTACATACACTGCCTGTCTCCGACTTCTCCACTTCGATCAGCTTCTCTCCGCTCTTCAGGTCGGGAGCGCCACTACTCTCTCCCTTCTCGCTGTTTTTACGGGGTATGCCTCCAGGGGCCGTGCTGTCCACAGACGATTGTCTAGTAGAGGGAACAAGCATATTTTATTTTTATGTATTCACAAATCACAAACAATTACAAATAGACCACAAGTTTTGCCAGCTGGAATGCAGGCTGTAAAAAATCGCAGAAAAAAACAAGACCGTATTAGCCAGAATAATCAAACCAGTTCACTTCCACTTGACAAACCCATCATTTGAGTTCAATCACATTGTTGTTATTTTGTAAAACAAAAACAGAGATGAATCAAGGCATGTTCAACTGCTTGTGTGGCCAACACACCACCATTAACATACAAGGTGCCTTATTGGCATCTAATTATCTTGAAATGTAGCCATTCAGTCTTTTTTCCCCCAAAATCCTGGAGCCAAAAACACTCTGCCCCTAAGCATGGGCTTCAGATCTGTTGAAAAAGGCAAATAATGTTTTGGGAATGGGAATGGGGTATACTTCATGCAGAAAGATTAAAGCTATTTAGTATTTATTGCCCCCCACATTCCAATCAGCAAAGTGTTTTTCAACCTCTAGACATAGAACCATTATTTTTGTCACCATAATTTATGATTGTTGTTTACTTTGCCTCAGGACCTCAGTGGATTATCATTGAGTTGCCAATCTCATGATCTTTTTTTGACAAGTGGGGAAGATCAGCTAAATCAATTTGAAAAAATGCTACTACTTTCACTTGGAAAGGGAGGGAAAGAAAGCAATAGAGCAGTAACCACGGCTGTCACCAAAAGCAAAATCAAAATTGTTCCCCGTAATACATCAAACGTTTTTTTTACAAACCACAGGTGTGCAAAATACTTTCATTTTTTACTACTAAGCTCTGTAAATTGTAGTTTATAAAACCGCTTACTTTTCACAATATTCTGTATTTTTTTCATAGCACCGCCGTCACACCGAAATCCAAAAAGCTTGCCAAGAAATAACCCAATTCCTTGATTTATTGGTAATGAAATAGTAACAGCTGAATTGCTTGTTTTTTTTTGGCAAGACCACAAAAGCTTAAAGCTGCACATGCACCTTGACCGGAAGGGTCAGAAAAGTGAATGGAGGTTAGGTGATAGCCGTGCCTTTAATTGGAACCAATATTCCAGCATTTACCTGGAAAGGTAGTAAAAAATTACAGAAAACCACAACCAAGATAGTTGGTCACCAGGATCAAACCTGGGACCTGGTACACCGATAGGATAGCATTTCAAATGAAACAACTCTCGGTTTTGTCCAAATTTTTATGTGCACAATGTTTCGGGTACGAAATACCGGCAGTCGCAAGTTAGTTGCGAGATAAAGGTGCAGATGGGCCATCACGCCAGAAACGTACAGAAACGTTGTGTAATTACAAAACCCAGGCCCAATCGCATTTCATTTCAAATAATCTGTTAATCTAGTGATCAGCAGGTTAGCAAGTCGAAGGCATACGGTTGTTTGCAGCTATGTTTGTGAGTGTGGTTGCAAAGACTTACCGGTGCAGTGAGCCGGTGGACCGTCGGCCCAGCGAAGTGGAGTCGCTCTCCGACTCCTTGGATCGCAGCCGCAGCTTCGACTCGAGCTCGGCAGCGCCCATTGTGCTCTCCAGCTGCTGCTTAATCTCATCCAGCTCTTCAACGGTTCCGTCCTCAGCCCGTACCTGCACACAACATTTCACTCGTACACGCTGTACCTTCCTACATACTTCACTCAAGTAAAAAATCCAACTCCGTACTACAGGCCATTTCTCATACACGCTTTTGACCAAACTCTACAGTCTTGAGGCTATCGTGCCCAAACCTTAAGGATAACTAATCATTTTGTGATAAGCTTTCCTCCTTGCCACCCTATGCTAGGGTCCCTAGGCTTTCTTGCACACACCTAGAAGACTTGAAGCTATTTCTTACAAGCTTCCAACCCTAGCCTATAATCTTGAGGACACACACCTTGAAGACTACAGCCCATTTCTTTTATGCACTTTCTACCCTGCTCACAGTATCTAGGATTTCTTACACAAAACTTTAAGACTACGGGCTTTTTTTAATAACTTTGAAAGATTCTCACCCTAGTCTAGGATAAAATAGGATCAAATATCAACTTTACTGAACATATGAAAACTGCTCCCCAGAATGTTTAATTTGACAGTACTTGTACATTCAAGTAATTCTGTACGTTTTAATCATTTGAAGGCTTTAATTAAGGAAGTGGATTGATACCAATATCTTTATGACTGAGTAGTATCAAATTACCCTCGTATTAGATACAAATAACACAAGAAACACTAAAAATACTAATTCTCCATCCTTACAAGTATAAGATAATAAGGTGAAACACAGGAGAATATTGGGTAATCATTGATCGAAAAATCCTACAACAGATAGGTATTTTACAAAAGTATGTTATGACTTGGTCCAACACATGATATCCTAGTCAATTCACCCCTACCCTACAGATTGAGGAAAGAAATGGAATGCCAGCAGAAACATTCAGTGAGTATCCTGCTCACATATGTTTCCATTGGATTGAAGTGCTCAATGGTTTTTCGTCGTTTAGTTGATTTGATATCCCTAAAAAGAGGCTCGGGTCTCGAAGTTTCAGCAGTCCAACATGGCCAGAACGTCGAGACCCAACCCCTTTTCTAGGGCCACAAATCTCATTACAGAACAATTCTTTCACGGCTCTGAAAATCACAGTAAACATCTCAAATCTGCGTTATCTTACCTCGGAAAGATGCTGTACCAGGAACTCGGCGAACGCTCCCTTCTTCTGCAGCAGTTCGCGGTACGTGCCCATCTCCGTCACCTCCCCGTCCTTGATCACTACGATCACGTCCACTTGAGGTAGGAACGTGATGCCGTGGGTCACTAGCACCCTCGTCTGAGGCACACGGAACACCAACGTTGCAATCACAACCACTTCAATCAATCACAAGAGGAACCTTTATTCAAAAATACTATTAGTAAATGGGTTTAACTGAGAACTTCTAGCAAACAAACTGCCAACGTTTTGCTAACTATACTGAAAGCTTCTTCGGGGCAATTGTCCGAATTGCCACGAACAATTGCCCCAAAGAAGCTTCCAGTGTAGTTAGGAAAACGTTGGCAGTTTGTTTGTTAGAAGTTCTCAGCAGTTAAACCCATTTACTAACAGTTTTTTTTAAACTAGTGCTGAAATTAGGCAGAAGACAAGAGTCTTAAGAATTTAATTAGGTACTTTTATTCTTTTTTTTCTTGCTATCAAAGGGCATGTCAATCAGTCCTGCAGACGTAATCATTTCACGACCTGTGTTACATACCAGTCTTTCCTGTGCAAATCTACTAGTCACTAATCTTTACACACACTTTACATTCAGACCTTTGGTTAAGTCAGCCACTGGGTAAGTTTTGCGTCTGTGTTTGTTAATCTCCAACGTACTCATAACTACCTGTCCTTCGAACAACAATGTACGGCTTAGCCCCCCCAATAAGTGACATTCGTGTGTAATAATATCAGACTTCTATTTTGCTAAAGCTACTCAAACTACCCTAAATACTTTTGCCTGCCCCACATCCTTTGCACCTTAATACACCTGACCTTTTAATCCCTTTAGCTGCTACGAGCCCGGAAACACATTGGGTTTCAAACGCGGTACCTTTTTCAATTTTGACCCGACGAGTCATTTGATAAAATAAGGAACTTAATTTTTAGCACTACCAAGGAGCAAGGCATTGAACTTGAAAATAACCTAAAAAATTTCAGATTGATAATAAAATGGCTGGTTTCATCTATATTTATTTTTGTAAAGCCTTGTGATTTGACTATACACAGAACAGCATATGTGAGGCCGAATAATCTTAGCTGTTAAAGGGTGCACTGATACATATTTATTTTTGTAAAGCCTTGTGATTTGACTATACACAGAACAGCATATGTGAGGCCGAATAATCTTAGCTGTTAAAGGGTGCACTGATACATATTTATTT
>QKMV01001225.1:0-17053 GCA_003287335.1 Lednia tumana
AATTATAATTATTATTAATAAGAAACTCTATTAAGTATTAGATTTGGCACTCGAAATATTTGGGCCGACTAGTAAGATTCTCTCTAGACGTTCTTGTCCTCACGAGGCTTAAAGTCTTTCTGTACTAGTCATCCCAGTGCATGGTCTGGCTAGGCCTTCATTTGCGTACTTGCTCAGCTGGGCCACTGACCAACAGCTGAAATGTTAGCTGAGCTCAAGCCAGTCAGTCAACACATCGTGACTATAATTCGATAAAAAAATGTCCGACTAAACGGTTTGGCGTGTTGGATCCATTGGTTCTCGTGAGATCACTGGAGCTAAGCAACATTGTGGTGGAACAAAGGTGGGATGGGTGAACATTGAAACCAATACCAATTTATGTTCAGCAGAGAGGTTGGAGGGTTTGAAGCTAGTGCAGAAGCTTCACTTCCCTTGCCACCAACCTCTCGACAGAACGGATAAGTTCTGTCTACCGTCCTTCGGTCCCCGTGGTGCTTTTCGACCGGGTTTCTACTCTTCCTTTTAGGTTCATCATCACCCTGATTATCATCCTATCATTCACCGACGCCAATAGACCAGTGCCACAGGGCCAGTTAAAACAATATGTCGTTAAACACCACATAATCAAAAAAATTACAGTGACTACGAGGACTCGGAACTCCGAACCTCCAGATGGGTACTCTACTACTCTACTAATTGAGCTACCGTGCCAACGACAAGACCAAGGAGATATTGTTATTGTTTTCTTATTTTTTATGATGAATAAAAAGTGTGCGATATGCAATATTACATCAAAAATACAGTTATCGTGGTCCTGCCAATTAAATAGCAGCAGTACGAGAATAAATAATGAATATAACTAATGTGACTGAAATCATGAATAAATACATTACATTCGAAAAAACTGACTACAAACTGGGTTGAGATTGGAAGCTAAATATGAGCAAAGAGAATTTCATAAATTAATTACTTGTTAACGTTTTACATCAAGAACAGTGAACAAGTAATTCGCCCTTTACAATGTGTGGAACTCCAAAGAACTTTCGACAAGATTCCATGTGACACGTCACAGCACCTTCGGACAAACTCTCCTTCTCATTCCCTATTCTATTCCCGACCCCACTGAACTCTAAGTAGCCTGGGAGCTGACAGAGTTTTGTTATCGCTCTTGCTATACCTGTTTAATGGTAATAGGGCTAGAACTTCGTATGTCGAGTTGGCTTAAGTCATCGATATCGGGAACGAAAGATTAAGATGATGATGTACCGGGGGGTTTGCTTGTGAATGTCCGCCATAAGGGTTCATGCTGTTGAAAAGAAATTTAGTGTAAATGTCACGTTGACATTAATCAAGTAAGATGATCTGCAAATGCGATAATTCTAAATGATGTGGTGCAAGCTGAGCATGCAAGCCGATTGAGCGTCTAGACAAACAACAGTATTTTTGTATTTTGATATCTATTTTTTAAGTTACTAGTTTGTTTGTTTTTCCATTTTTAGTACATTCGTATTATTTCGTAAAAAGAACTCCCTAGCCGATATTCCCCAAAAACTTCCCAGTTCTAGTCTGGACCAGTTTGCAGCGGGTTTTTAAATTTCAAGTCAAACAGACTTTCGTTCGGGCGGTAGAGTGGACACAAACCTTCAAAAAACATGGAAAGTTCCACAAGAGTTGAGCGTAAATAGACGCAATTCGTTCGCTCGCTCTTTCGTTGATATAGTCACTCACCGTTCATCTGCGTCTGCCACACCGAGTCGGCAATACCCCAGAGTCCCGAGATGGCGTAGAACACCCAAGCGTGGTCCGGACTCGGTCTCCAGATGAGTAGGATCACAATGATGCTGGCATGCACGATTGCGCCCAACGCCATCAGTGGCGCGCGGCCTGTGTACTTCATGATGGACCCAAACAGCAGACAGCAGAGGGCGTTCACCACGCCGAAGCAGATCATCACGTAGCCCACGTTGTGGATGCCTAACGCGCACGACACGTACGCCTGCCGGAGAATTAGTTGTCAAATGATTATTTAGGAAGCAAATTTGAAGAAGCGAACTTGGCTTTCCTGGATGGGAGCTTTAACCAGTCAGCGAAGGATGAAACAAAACCGAAGTGGAAAGGGAAGCGATGCCAATTTTCCCTGCTGAAATGAAGTACTTAATATATCGAGTCATTTACTCTGAAACCATGTTATAGTTACAGTATTTCCAGCATAAGGTAGGCCATCCATCATGGCGGCTATTTCGATAAATAGCCTGTAAGGTTTACCATCTTACAGAAAAAAAGACACCGTAATGTTCGTTCTTGAGGATTGTTGTGTGTATGACGTGGCATCACGCAAACCGCTTGGCTTCTCATTGCGATTTTGGTTTGTTTTTTCCCTTCTGGCGTGTATTGTTGTTAATTATTTGTGATTTTGTGATGTGATGAAGACATGAACATAACTACAATTTCATAGGTATTCGTAATCTAAGAATCCCACTCAAGAAGCGAGCTCAGTTTATTTAGCGGGGGAGGAGGGGGGGGGGGGGAGGGGGTTGATTGGCGAACCTGGCTAGGGTCACCATTTTGGATGGTGTACCTTATCGTGACAATACTGTGGTGTCGTAGAATACTACTATAATTTCAAAAATGTCAGTCTCAACGAGGACTGGAACGCCGATTTGTACCCCGAAGTTCGGGGTTCGATTCCTCGTCGTGACTGATATTTTCGAATTAATAGTATGATTCTAAAAATGTGAGGCAATTTGAAACAGAAGTTAAGGGGTAAATGGAACATCTTCTAGGGTAGACGCTGTTCAAGGGTAGACGCTGTTCAAGGGTAGACGCTCTAAATGAGAAATTCGCTTTTCTGGATGGGAGCAAAGTATGAAAGCCTTAACCCATTTACGGCGCATCGAGAGAATGTGAGCCCGAATAGCTCAGTGGTAGAGCACTCGACCAGCGGTGTGGGAATAGGCAGTGAGGGGCAGAGCCAGGCTGCAGAGCTTCGTGAATCGAACTGAATGTGTACCTGGGTGAACTCGGCTCCGATGAATGCTTGCTCCAAGCCGATGAAAATTGTGAGTGGGATCAGCATTTGCTGGTTGGGTTTCTTCATCTGGTTGAAGGTTGCAGCCAACAGCTGCATGCCCGTCAGTTCATTGGCGTCTCCCTTCCGTTGCTTTTCACCATATCTGTGACGAGATTTTCACAGTTAGATCAACGCTTTTCATTGCTACACAATTCACAGACTCTGAAATTGTATCTGGTCGAACAGTTTGGCAAGCTGGATACACCGGTTCTCGGGAGACTACCTAAGCTACGTAGCATTGCGCTGGGACAGAGGTTGAATGGGTGACTATTCATCCCATGACCATAGTTACCATGACCATGACCATGACCATGACCATAGACTATAGATTTGGAAGCTAGAACAGCAGCTTCACTGATATTAAGCTCTTGATAGCACGTATTAATCGAGGAAACCTGCTGTTCCAGCTTAACTGTCCTTCGGAAGGGACGCTAAGCGGTGGGTCCCTTGGTGCATTTCAACAGGAGTGGCTACATGGTGGCACCATATTTCCCCTCTTCCCTGTTCGGTTCATAATCATTCTCATTATCACCCATCACTCACCGACGTCCAGGCCCCAGCGCTACGTGTCAATGCAACCAATGAGACTGCAGCTTCCTCGTTAGCTATCGCCCAGCAGCTTAGGGAGCACTCACACTTAGGCTGGGTCCGATTTATTTAAAACTCAATCTCTAAGCTGCCAGAATTAGCTACCAAGCTCCAGCAATTAGCAATCGAATCTAGCATACACTTTCGATTGCTAGGTCTAATCGCAAATTTTGAGTACTAAAAATGTGATCGTGATGAACAATTCGTACATTACGTACTACGCCATCGGCAAACGGTGACGTCAAAACCAGAGCTAGACAAGAATTAGCAACCATGAAAGCGAATTCAGTCACAGCCTTAGTGACGACTTCGAACTCGGCCCTACTAATCATCATCCGGACAGATTTTCTTGTTTACCTGGCGAGGGGATCGACGAAGAGAGCCACTATGGCCGAGGCGATGACCACGCAGCTGAGGTAGATGGCCGAAATCTCGTAGATCTCAGAGTCGGGCGGTCGCTCGAGATTGTCATTGTTACCGTGGGCGCCCCCGACGCAGAAATGGGCGCCGCACTGTTCGAGTGCGTCTTCGCTGAGGGAATGGTTGCCACCCGAGCCACCGCCGTGGGCGCCTCCCGATAGGACTGGAAAAATTGAAATCAATTTGGTAAAAACAAGAAAATTTGACTCTTTACGCGAATTGGAGTCATTTGTAGATCGAGTGGACACTAAAAACATCCCCTGGCGAAGAAACTTTTTATATTTCTATAGTAGAAAACAAGTAGTGTAAATAAAACAAATCTTTCAACAGCAAAAATGAGATAGCTTTGTCAAATTTTTTCAAGTTTAGTATCCACCCTTTGATGCTTGTCAGTAAATTAACAATGATAATCTGCAACAAACTGTGTACCTAATATAAAAATGATTGAAACTTTCGTACGTGATATTTTTAAATTTTTTGATACATTCCATTACATTTCAGGAGAACTTTCGAACGTCGTGATTGAGCTGTGGTAGACAAGTCTCATAAATGAAGAACCTACGTGCAATTATTCAACATTTTTTGCGCAGAAGTATTTTTGTTGGTTAGTTTGATAGGGCCACTGTGTACTTTTTAGAATGATTTGAAATGATATGTGCGTTTGCATGTTTCAAGCATTTTGAATGGAAAACGTTCGTTACAGTAAGCAACGTATTAAACTGAGGGCACTCTTATCATCCAGCTCAGGAGGTATATAAACTGAGGGTTGTTGGCCAAACTATCAACACTTAATAGTTTGTTAAACATCCTGTTTCTTTCATTATATATCCATGAGCAGTTCGCTGTAATTGGAATGGTAGTATTGTATAAATTGTTAAAGGAAATGTAAGACATACAGATAAAGCGTCATGTGTAATGACTAATAAATGTACGAAGAGAGCGGTAAATAAAATTTGATTGCGTCAGTGAGACTGACTGACCGACTGGCTGGCCGACTGGCCGGCAAGTGTAATCTTAATCGCCCGTACGTGACAAAGAGGGGAATATCACTGACCTTCAAGGGTTACATAAATAAGCAGGTAAAACACATATTTTTCTCCCGATTTGTGACTAAATATATCACTACTGACGTCAACAATAAATATCGTTATTAGTCTGGCCATGTCAGCTGGTCATAATTTGAAGCATCTTCTTCAAGTCCATTGACATGCCCCCGGCCAAATGCAGTGGCATAGTTAGGTATCCCTGGGCCTCGGGCCAGGATATGTCAGGCCTTAACCCCAATGGACGACTAGTGATAAAAGAATTCCAGAGTCAATCAACGTTGGGGAACAATGCTTTTCTTATGGCGTTAAAAATCCCCCAATGTTGATCGCCTCTGGAACGCTAGTCGTCCATCAGGGGGGAGATTTTTTTTTTTTTTCTTTGAACAAGCTACCACTTCACATTTTTTTGATCTCAATCTCTTTGGAATTTCATGTTGATGGTGAACTTCGAAAGAAGAACGACTAAGGTCAAGTGATTGTAAATTTCACCAAAAAAATAACGTGCTCAAGCCAGTCGTCAACAGTTGTCAGAGCTTCAGTCAAAATGTGTGTGCAGAATGTAAAACGGCTAACACAATAAAATAACGATTTGTCTGTCTCGTCAACTTCGGCTTTGTGGGACACGCGCACCGTCGGGTCGTGGGTCCCTCGAGCGACAAAAAGCCCCTGGGCTCCACGCGACGTCAACTCATCTTCCCCCCGGCGGCAGCTAAGCCACTGATCAAATTCTAGGTTCTAAGAATGCTGAAATTCGATGAGTCACTATCATTCGACTGGATGGGGCTAGTTATGACTCTTATCGAGAATGAAATTCTATAAAGTTTGAAGAAAGGTTTCTGTATAACTCACCAAGAGAAGAGATCAAATTTCCCCAAAGCTCTGCCGTCTGCCAGGCAAGGAAGAAGAATCCGAAGAATCGGACGATGATGGCGTCAATTGCTTGATCGGTAAGTTTCGCGTAGACACCACCGACCTGAGTCAAATACGTCGCTTTGGCGGCCCACATGGGGGCGGCGCCGAGACCGAGTAGGATTCCAGTGGGCACCAACGTGTAAAACGTCGGATAGAATTGGGCGCCAATGTAGGGCGCATAGCAGAGCATGGACAAGCACAGGGTCCATTTCACGGTAAACTGCTTGATCAGGAAGGTGGGTATGAAGATGCAGGACAATACCAACGCCGCGTAGACGGCTGATAAGGAGACTGTGCCGAGACCATCTTTCGCGTTGATAGAACTCTGAAGATTTGCAGTGCCCTGGAAGGCGGTGAACTGCATCATGAATGCAAAACTGATGGCGGCAATGTTTTTCAAGATTCGCCATTTCTCTTTGCGTTGCATGTGATATTTGCCGTCTTCTCCGGGTCCGTCGTCGGCGCCCCCCAACGCGAACGATCTTCTGAAGGACGGTCGGATCAGACCTCCCCCTTCCGAGTTCGCTCGTTCAACGCTGTATACAGACATCTTTTTGGTGCCCCTACGGGGGCGTTTGGTCGCTGTATGCCTTTCATTCTTGTGGCTAATGCTCGAAGCTCGTTCCTCGCCTGAGGCCACCATCGTGTGCTCGTGGCAAGAAGCGTTCGTCGACGTCGCTGGAACAGTTAATATACAGACTGTTAAACAGGGCGTTACTCAATGAAATAACGTTTTTTTTTAAAAATAAACAAGGCTGTTTGTTGAAAGCGTTCCAATTCTTCCCACATGGTCCCTAGGCTTCATTCCACAATTTTTAAATGCTATATAGACGGTGTATTATGTTTTTCTCACTAGCCTGGAGAGTCCCTATTTCCCTAAGCTTCCTTGCACAAATCTTGAATGCTACAAAATTATTTCGTATACATTTTACACCCTATCTCAGGGTCCACAGGCTTTCTTACAGAAACTTGACGAATATGAGAAAACCACATGATGACTTAAAAGTGTGTATTTTAATATTTCTTTTACAATCAACTATATAATTAGCATATTTTAATTTTGAATGCTAAGCTAAACTTTTAAATGCTTTAATCGCGGATTCATTACTCAACATATCTTTTAGTGTCTGCCGCAGAAAGCTAGCGTGGGATAGACTTTGGATTGAAAAAATCACCGTTCAACTTCCAGCTGTAAATGTTGAATTTGGGCCAACATATAATGCGTGGACTGGCAGCCATTTTTATTCAAGTCGTCGTCCAGGCAGGGATTGTTGTAACAAAATTCTGAATCGGAAGAGTCATCACTCTTGATCCCTTATCTTACTAATTACTTCCACTTATGACCTACGTACAGAGTATACGCTCTGTACTTTCAGGCGTCTCCTGCAGAGAGAGATGCAACCGACAAATTGCTGCCAGCCCATGACAACGTCAATGTCAAACGGTTATTATGTCATTTGTACGATCATTACATCCGAGACTCGTCTTGTGGAACAATAACAATGAAGTTTCATCAATAAGGCTGTCATAGGAGGGCACGTGAGGATTGCATAAATATTGGCATTAGATTTCGCACGAACCGCTAGATGCAGCATCCACTCTCCACAGTATCAACAGCGCACAGGGTACACAATACGTGACCGTTGATCGGCAATGAAAACTTGGTAAAAACGTCTCGCATGGGCTTTTTTACTCGTGAAATAAAGGATTTCCTGTGAATTGATGATCGCATTGTGAGTTGCATAATAATCGGGTGCATACTGCATAGGTTTCATGGAAGGTTCTAATTACTAATTAGCGCGGACCGTTTTGATATGCACTTCACACCACGTGATCGCATCATTGCTTATATCAATTCTTAAAAGGCGTTCGCAGGATGGATTTGTGAAAGACTTTTCGAAATATGATGATAAATGTACACCTATTAGCATATCAATGGTATCCGGCAGTGGTTATTGCGGTATTTATCAGTTTTAAGAGGTATATTCTAAGTTTCTTGCGTGAAGTGGTTACACGGTGCTATTAAAGGGACGATGTATCGACAATCGACATATTACGTGGTGTTGGTTTAATATTATTTTTGTCTGATATGGTCATTGGCCGATGCTGTTCTACACTTGCGTTTAAATTCCCCACACAGAATATTTGCAAGGTTCATCGCCCGTCGCGAATTTTACCGGCAATGATGGTAAAAGAGACATCGCGTTCGAAGCAAGTTTCGGGCTTACTTTTGTACTATCGATCTGTAAATTGGTCACTTTGAGGACGAATCGATTCGATCTCCTTATAATAACATTTGTCTCATTTAGAGAAAAGTGAGAAGATCTATTAAATGATGAGAAGGTTGGCTGAATATTCTATTCGAGATTTGAAATTCACCCGGATCCACTTACTTGAACTTGCCTAAGTATAATAGTATTTTTTTATTTAAAGCACATTTAGAATCTCTGTTAACAAAATAATTAAACTGTTAAATGTCCAATCGCAGTCTCACATGATATTTCACTTTCTGTCTTCTGCCATCCAAATAGGTACTGAATTATAAATCGACAAGCACTCGCCAATGCTGACGATGTGACTGAAAGAGTATTAATAGAGTGGTGTACTTTCAACTTCCTATCCGTGATCGATTTCTTATCTTAAGTTTCACACTCAAATGAAGTTTAATAATTTACAATACATTTCCAGTGTTAAGTGCTTCAATTATTTATCCAAATGCGCCATTTTGAATCATGTGCTTTTTACGATAACGACCTTTATGTCTAGTATTTATGGTATAAATAAATTTGCAAATCATTTTTCTCTTTTCCTATGCTCACCATCGTGGTTGACCCATAAACATTATCTTCAATAAAAATACTAGAAAACTTACGTGGAATAAGTAATCTTGAAGCTTATTGGTGTCCAGCACGGTGAATTGGAACTCACGGAAATAAAATCAACTTTCTTCTCGCAAAACAGTTGTTTTCAGAAATAAATTTCTATTGGCAATTGAACAACAAGTATTTGCCTTGGTGCTCCAAATCAATAACTGAACCTCGAGCGACCGATTCCCAACGACGAGCTGGCAAAGTAGAGTGACGTAGCTAACCCTCCACGGAAAATTTTCTCCCACCTGTTCCAATCTTTGAATCTGGGCACAGAATGTGCAGATGCCTCTCGATCGCTGACTAATATAGCCTAGACCAGGCGCCATACTTGCACGTGATATATAAGCCCTTTCAAGCAGGAGCTTTTGAATGATACAAGAGTAATTATTATGTTTACACAAAAATAGTATGATATTCACCTTTCAGATCTCAGCCGGGCGGCTACGAAATGTGGCCCGACAATTAAGGCATTGTTTCACTCACAAGCCCGCACAACACTAGCACTCGCCCCCTATAAATACAATGCTGACGGTTTTCCTTGCTTTAGGAATATATATAACTTATAAACCACCACGTGAGCACTGGTAATGTTCATGTAAGTATCCAGTACATGGTTGATAACAAATTATACACATTCAGTGTATGGCGAATTACAAATTGTATCAAGGACCTCAGATATAGTTCTTTTGTGGAAACCAACTCCAAAGCGACCTATTTATAAACAGTTGCAAATAGGTAAGTTTGTATTTTCAAGGTAAATAAATTGGTAAGGTGTTGTCTGTTTAGCAGCCCTATAACAATAAAAGAAATAACATGTTACTTAAACTAACAAGTGTCCTCCTAGTTAGGTGAAGTAACTTCAGTGATATTTTGTTTTGCGAAAAATGGTATCTTGAGTATGTGTTTATCAGTCAACCTATACTCGTAACAAATAAATTAATTGGCATAAATTATGAATCTTAGTACACGATTTTACGGCGAGGCATTGCATAAAACAAATAATGGCTCTTCTTAACAATAGAAAACATTATACAGCCATCGTATCACTGCGTTAGTTTTAAATACCAATGCACCATTTGCCGATTGATTTATATACGGTGACACTTCCGAACGTATACGAGCGATAAAAAATCTTGTTAATTAAACGGGGACAGGCTGAAGTTTCTGTACCTAAGCAAATAAACAAACGAACAATATCTACTCCTAACTTGAGTTTGAGGCTTGATGGCTGATGACGCAGACTGTGTAGGTAATAGTTGTTTTCTTCACTTCAATTGAATTTAGGTATTAGTCTCAATTACCTAAGCTTGTTAATGAAACATTTATTGTTTACCTGTTGTAAAATTGTTCCACGTAGATTGATTGAAAAACAATACCCCCATACTAAAATATTATGTAGGAGAATTCTTCAAACTTAGTTTTTATCGTAATCGATAGTAAAATTGGCCACAACAAAACAAAAATGCAGTGCTAGAGTCTTGTCAATGCGTACATTTGCATTTTAAACTCGCTAGCTAGGACAGTATGTTGTCGCCACAATTCACTTACACATTATGAGTAGCTTATTTACTAGTCCTGTGCACCGCAGGCGCTAACCTGTCGTACGATAAGCACGCCATTATTGTATATGCGGTGAAATAGCGGAGATTGAACAATCACGAAAGGTTTTCTGGAAATTGCGAAGCGATCGCACAATTTTTTCATCCCCAATCTGAACTGTGACGTCAAATTGTTGTGTTGAGTCTATGCCAATTCCTTTGATATGCATACACACTGATATACTAATTATAGCTTTACATAACCGCCAATCGTTTACTTCTTACGTGTATTGCCAGTTCATTTTATCGAAATCGATCAAACGTCCACAAGTTTAAAGTTTAAAGTTTAATTAAACCCGAAAATGGAGAAACATCACGTTTTGTCAGGTGACATGTGAATAAGTGTAAAATGAAAGCATAAAGAAGGTATACCTTCAGAAAATAGATTCACTCCAAAGACATGCAATCTCGTTCATCAAAAAAGTGTTCGTCCTAAAAATGATATGACGTCAAATGCACTAATTATAAGACCGTCGCAACTCAATTTGAAATGGAATGGTTTATTCCATTCGGTATGTCATTAGAGCGATTACACAACAAAATTGCGCAACACCCCACCTACAACGTGGAATAATTTGAGACGACATGATTACAGATTCCTATGGTTATAAATCTTTTGGACTGTTTTGACTATAGTAATATTCCATTGTGTAACTGTCTTGTAGATCGAGGGATCAAAATTGTGAATGTTTATGCGAGGGAGTATTTTTCACGTGCACGCACTGCGCTACGATAGGCATGTGCTAGTGCGCTGCCAGGTAATTTATGCAAATCCTTGCAACAGTGTTTTAACTTTTAACTATTTCCATTTGACGACTGAGCATAACTTATTTATTATTATGTGGTGTTTAACGACGCACTGTATTGACAACTGGCCTCTAAGCATAACCACATAAAACCTAATTTTCCCAAGGCCACCATCAAACAAGATCTGATAATATATTTTATGAAATCGATTATGAAACAAAAGTGTTGCATACATCTTCACTTTATGAACTCTACCACCCTCCTGAATTATATGCATGCGCCTTTATACACCTACAGGCTATAGTATTATTTCAAAGCATGCACAGCCGTGTCATTAAACGCCGATGCAATTTTTCTTCGAAGGTAAGAAAGATAGTGAAACAGTGATACTTATATGACATGAAATAAACAGTTCTTAAACCCGCTTAAAACCAGTTTTAGGTAAACACAACATTTTATACTCACGTTTCTGTAGAAGTATTGTTTATTTCAGGAGGGTCGCATAATTGTTTGAAATAATATCACAGTACTTCATCAGCCAAGTGGATAAAAGTATTGAAATACTTGTTTAGTTCTGTCGTAGTACCAATTCCTATGAGCTTGTCCGGTGTTCGGTGTTGAAATATAAACGTGACTGGAAGGCCCAGAAGGCCAATTAGGCAT
This sequence comes from Lednia tumana, assembly GCA_003287335.1. NCBI lineage: Eukaryota > Metazoa > Arthropoda > Insecta > Plecoptera > Nemouridae > Lednia > Lednia tumana. The sequence goes on from QKMV01001225.1 coordinate 11,915, forward strand.
GTATTCCTTATAGGCGCATTTTTAGCGTATACCAAAACAGTGGAATATTTTTAGCTGTTGCTATTGTGATGAAGAGTTAGCCGGAGGATTTTAGCTTAAGCGGACATTGAATAAAACCATCAGACAGCCCTACTTGCCCAAACAGACGACTTAAAAATAGCTTTTTCAGGGTCACAAAGAACGAAAACGTAGCCCCAAAGAAAAACATTAAACCACGATTTTAATCGCCCCAGGAAATGGCAACATGTGGACATTTTGCAAATCGCCTATCGAGTAGAAGAGAAAATCATGGAAGGGTTGGTTTTTCAGCAAAGGAGATCAAGGCAGCTGGCGATTGTCTCGCCCCACCGACCCATTTTCATCATTGCCATTCCAGGGTCAATAAGGACAGCTAATTACATTTTTGAGACTCATATCTCCTGACTAATTTCAGCACTATAGTTAAAAAAAAAAAACTGTTAATAACTGGGTTAAACTGCTGAAAACTTAACTGACACTAAACTGCCCAGTTTTTAACCAGTTTAACAGGCAGTTTAGTGTCTATTAAGTTTTCAGCAGTTTAACCCAGTAATTAACAGTTTTTTTAAAGGACAGCTAATATTTGTCTTGCAATGCATTTCTTGTGCGGAAACGTTTCAACGTAGTCTTTCTTGACTCTGGAATAGCAATTATGAAAATGGTCTTTTTGATAACAATTAATTATTTGTAACAACTGTCATTCGAAATTCAAAATGTAATTCCAGAGACGATTAAAATCGTGTGTGTAATGATTTTCTTATGGGGTTACATAGTAAAAAGTCCTTATTGACTCTGGATTCAGCCTTTTTGAATGTTGTCTATTGTGTTAATTCCAAATATCTGAAAAGAATCCATACAGTGAGAGACCATACTGCGACCTACGCGACCCATGAGATCGTTATTTACAAAATGCGGTGTTTTAATTGAAAAATGTCAAATTTTGATCCAAAAACAACCGCCTTTCTAAAATTTTGCACACGGCGAGGAAAAAAGAAAGTATACTACATGTGCGTGCATTCTAGAGATTTAGGATTTAGTTGGTTGAAAAAATTTGAAAAATCGATCAGAAAAAAACAAACACTTTGGTTGCTTTGGGTTTTTTTGCGATTTTTGGGAAAGTATTAAGATTTTTCTAACAAACTTTATTTTGCTGTCCAAAGCTGAAGACACACATTTGTTTCGAGCCGTGTCCTAAAGTTTAGAAATGCAGACGTTAACTTCAAAATTTGAAATTTTTTGAACTAAGCCACTTTGCTTTCTGAAACAATTGCCACATTGGCTTGAAAAAATATCAGTGCGTAGAGCTTTTATTTTTCGTTTGTATGAGACATTTTGAGGTTACTAGTTAGTCTAGAACCGAGGATAAAAAATAAAAATACACTCATAGTAATAATACTGTCATAATCATAATGATATTATTACTATGAGTGTATTTTTTATCCTCGGTTCTGTACTGTCCTTCGGAAGGGACGTTAAGCGGTGGTCCCCTTAGTGGTTTTCGACAGGAGTAGGTCACGTGCCAGCACCGGGCTTTCCCTCTTCTCTGTTAAGCTCATAACCAGCCTCATTATCACCCTCTCTCTTTCACCGACGCCAACAGACCTGTGCCACAGGGCCAGTTGTCAATACAGTACATCGTTACATACCGACGCCAATAGACTAGTGCCACAGGGCCAGTTGTCAATACAGTGCGTCGTTAAACCCTAATCCTTAAACCTTAAAACCTAAACCGTTAAACCTTAGTCTAGAACCGAGGATAAAAAATAAAAAAATACACACATAGTAATAATACTATCATAATCATAATGATATTATTACTATGAGTGTATTTTTTATCCTCGGTTCTAGACGAACTAGCAATCTCAAAATGTCTAATCCAAACGAAAAATAAAAGGTCTACACACTGATATTTTTTCAAGCCAATGCGGCAATTATTTCAGACACGCAAAGTAGTTTAGTTCAAAAAAAGGTTTTTAAAATGTTTTTTATTTAAGATTTTACAAAGTGATGGTATCACTGACTGTAGTCGTGACTTTCAGAGTTCCTTCTTTACACTTCACGGCGGCTGTCTTTTTATGTTTATTCCTGTGTTGAGCAAACATCCTGCTGGGGAAACCACGGTGGACCATTTTCCGAGCATGATACCATTCCCGTTTGGTTCAACTCATCATGTTCATGTCCACAATCGAACCCTCAAGATCGTGATGAAACAAACTTCACTCGTTTTCAACAAAATGTCCTTCAAGGTGGTCGACATATTTGCGTCGTTCTGTCATGTCACTCTCTTCGTAAAAGTTATTTTCCTCATCGCACCACAGAGCGTAATAACATTCTGTTTGCGATACGAACACACCCGAGTCCCGTAGATCGCCTGACCGCGGCACGCGCAGCGTGGTCACTGCGACAAACAAGCTCACTCCGTGCCAAAATCTCGAGCGATAAGATGAAAGACACGATAATGCGTGAGTCGAATGACTTCCGGTTTCCCGAGGTGGCCATCAGAGTGTTAGCAGGCGGTAAGGACTCATGACTCCTTGTGCGCGATTTCTGCAAGCTGGCCTCGTGGCAACCCTCGTGGCGCAGGCAAGTCCAATAAAATGCCGGTCTTTCGCTGCGGTCCGAGACCGTAGACAGCCCTAAACTCCGTTCGGGGCTGAGAGTGCAGCTGCAAATGTGCTCGTCGAAGGAGGTATCCCGTTGACTTTTTGAATAGGCTGTCAATCACTAGAGGGTGTGTGGTGTGAGAGGGACTAGTCTAATGGCTCGTTGTCACGTGACATCTGTGGAAAGGTTTAGAGAAAGTAACTGCTAAGTAAACATTTCAATGAACGAATAATTTACACCACATACCCTCTAGTGATTGACAGCCTATTCAAAAAGCCCACGGGATACGTCCTTTGACCATCAGATTTGTCGCTGCACTCTCAACTCCTAACGGAGCTTAGGCTATCTATACAACCACCGCACTGCTGTATGATTCTGTAAGGGTCATCGATGTAGTTCGCAATGCGAATCTGGGAACTATTGAGGCTTCCGAAGTGAAATTTAAAAATGTACCCCTAATAAAACATTGCCACCGATTGGCGTCAAAATTTGTAATTTTTCGATACAATCAATTCGTTTTTGTCGGTTGCCAGATCGTGGGTGCCATCCATCAGGAGCCTGTTGCCGACGCAGAGAATCTAGCTGCAGTCAACGCCGCTACCAAATGTCAAGGTATTACCAAACTCATCGCTCAAGAGCAAAAATGTGTTGTTCTATCGGTCCATCTCTGTGTTAACTGCATATCACTCGGAAAGAAACGCTCTGAAAATTGTTTTCCTTCAAACGAAATTAGCCTACATGAGGCCTTAACATCACGTTTAATCTGTGCTTCCACGAGAAAAACGCTGCGAAGTTCGGATTGATTGGCGTGCTGGATAAACCGGTTTTCGTGAGATCAACGAAGCAAAGTAAAATTGCACTGGGTCAGAGGTTTGATGAGTGAACATTAATTCTAAGACTCAGTTTTGTTTGGGAGAGAGGTTGGAGGGTTTGAAGCTAGTACGTAACAGCTTCACAATCCAATTCATCAACCTCTTGACAGCACGGAATAGTTGAGGAATCCCATGCTGTTCGAGTTGTACCGTCATACGGAAGGAATGTTCAGCGACTACGTGCCGGCACCGGGTTTCCCTTTTTCCCTGTTAGGTTAATCATCACCCTCATTATCACCCTATCACTCACCGCTGGCGACGCCAATAGACCAGTGCCACAGAGCTAGCTGCCTAAACAGTGGGTCGGTAAACACCACGATTCAATCAGTCAATGAATTAATGAATCAATGAATGAATGATGGAAGCAACCAATTTATCGGTCAATCAATCAACTAATGACTCAATGAATCGATAAACCAATCAACCAGCCAATCAATCAGTCACTCAATCGAGCTATTAACAGCCCATTCAAACAGCTCCTGGGGTACCTCCTTTGACGAGTAGATTTTCTACTGCAGTCCCGTATAGTGCCGACATACACTGTACGTATTTTCAAGGTCACGTGTTCATTGGTTCCTTTGTTATAACTTATAATCATATTTTTAAATAAAATATCCCGCTCGTTCTTTTGTCGGGCAGAGTCCGGTGAAGCCGCTGAGACTCGATCGAAGCGCATTGTGAATGGACAAGAAACGTTACCTCACCAGTACCCTTGGATGGCAGTCATCTTGGAAGGAGGGCGCTGGAAATGCGCCGGCGCGTTGCTCAGCAACAGCTATGTGCTCACGGCGGGCCACTGCGTTGACAGGTGACCAACTCGCAAGTCAATTTTTGGCAGATACTTCTTTGGTGCAGTCGGGGCAAGGGCTTGTTTATTCTCCGCTAACTTAATTACCTCTGACTGCCTAATCCCTTACTGCCCACGAGAAATTTACGGATAAAGATCGACTATAGGGACAACTTCAGAAAAGTCGCCGCATATACGAACGACTTCCGAAAGTACTGACTATTTTTTAGTCTTTTTAGCAAGAACACCGAAATTCGTGCGACATGAAAAACACTCTTCACCGAAACTTATAAGTTCTGCCAAACGACAAGCAACAAGCAAAGGGATATGACCCCCAGCTGATCCCTGCAAAGCAAGCAAGGATGTTGTCAACATGTTACTAGGATATTTGGCGACACCGCACATTTATCAGGATCCCGATCATTCAAGCTGCTATATGACAACGCGTTGGCGCATTGCTAGCTCGCGGTGACCATGACAATAAAGCTCTCCGTGCTTGAAATTGACTAGCAGGAGCGTAGGCAGCTTGGTTCAGAAGGGTGTATTAAATTCAGACTCAAAACGGTTTTGCTTATCGCTGTTAGGAAGCACTAACCGGAAAGACACCTGTAGAAACATTGCACCATCGCATCTCGCACAAGCAGGACACTCGTCCAGTATTTTGTTCAGTTTTAGCGCCGAACGAGAATTTTCCGATTTAGAAGCTGGGAAATTCTGGGGGCACCACTATCAGGTCAAAGGTGACGACTACGGTACGCACTTGCGTGAGGCCACACGACCATAAATCTATTGAAAACCTTTATCAGGTTATGAGCTTTTAGAAACATCATTGAAATATTCAATTTATATATGTATAAT
>QKMV01001226.1:0-17052 GCA_003287335.1 Lednia tumana
CGCCCCTGGCGGAAAAGTATGCTCTCCCTGTAAATAGAGTGTAACCAACTCGAATAACTCCCATACATGTGGGATAGGCCAAGATGAGAGGGATTAAAAACTTCAATCCATATACATGGCTAGTATTAATTTGAAGAATACTAACATCACTTCAAAAATACCTGCGTGCTCGAGGACTCAAACCCCGGACGTGACAAATGGTCAGACCGATATCTAGCAGTTACTAAACAATCCCAGCAACCTTGATTTCTTCAAAGGCACTAATAACAATAGAGGAGGCTTTGTTCTGTCATGGCGACGTAAACAATTTGTATTATTTAAACTTTCCCGTGCTTATCGTGTGGGATCGCAAAAATATTTGCGAAATAAAGTATTTGTATATCAATCCTTCACAGTCTGTGTTGAACTGTTGAAGTTCCATCGATATTGAAATCAACCGTTTATATCAAAGAGAACTGAAGACTTCTAAGTAAACTAAGTCATACAAATGTGATAAAATACTGTTTCAGAGACGGAAGTCCTCTCAAACAAAAAGTTCCCATAGACTTTATTGTGCATGGTATCCCCTATACATAAAAAAAAAAAAAAAATTGAGGAAATCCTGTTATTTATTCGAGTTATTTAAGATTTGGGGTCAGCGCGCGCGGGGACTCGATCGACGCGAAAATCGCACAGGAATGTGCGTAAAATACGACACATTCCTTCGGTAATATCACCTGAATGTGGCAAAACTGTAGCTATCTATTACAGAACCAATTTTCAAATGAACGTAAAAGATGAACGATCATTTCATCAATCCCCACATTTTTTCAACTAAAATTACTCCTAGGTGCTCAGGGTTGTAAAATTCCCCGTGTGATTTCTCATGTACGATTTCGACTTGAGCACCCGAGCTGAAAAATGACTTTTGGCCATTTTTCCTCCAGCCTGCATGAGAGCAAACATTTTTTCGTTGAGCCTCGAAATATCTAGCTAACGACCTTTTATAAGTGACTGTATTTCAGTTTCCGCGATTAAAGCCCCTTAAAAGCGCTAGATGATACGGAATTATGATGTACGGCTAAGCCGGTGATATGTAGGTGTAACGACGGTGACTCATAAAGAGATAATAATAATCATAATAAACATCGAAGCATTCAAAACACTTTGAACAAACTGGCTAAGAATGCTAATAAGTCCACTAAAAGATTCGAAACGATTTGCAAACTGTTCCGTCGATTTCCTCAGAAAAAAAGTTTTTTGACAACTCGTGCTAAGATGAGCATGAGACTAGAATCATGAGTCAAAAGAATCTTAACATCCACGTTTTTCAACAAATGTTGCTATCAATAGCCAACATTCAAAAAGGCATAATCCAGGGTCAATATGGACTTTTTAAAATGTAACCCCATAAGAAAAGCATTACGCCCCGTTTAGTGTCAGCGTTCGTAAGAACAGGGAACAGCGAACATAGCGTCTGGACCAATCAGAGCACGTAGTCATGTTCGCGATTACATGTTCCTCGTTCGCTGTTTGCTGTTCGCAAGACTTGGACTCGGTTCAACAATCGGTCGTGCTTCTTACTTTATCACCGCCCTCCAACAAGATGTTAGCAGGCCGTGATAGGCAGTAATCAAGTTGATCTCAATATTTAAAAAATGACAAACACAGAGCCGGATAATGACATTGAAGAGTTGTTAGCTGAAGTATGAGAATCATTCGCTATAATATGGGACCCAGTCCATGAAGATTATAAAAAAAATCATTTTCGGCGGCTCGCATTCGAAAAAATAGCTACCATTATCAAGCTTGACAAAGGTAAGTGAAGTTTTGTCTACACTTTTATACATGTTTCAGGCAACAGATGACTGTAAACGAAAATACGCGTTCGCGGTAACATGTTCGCTGTTCCTAGTTCCCACGAACGCCGACACTAAACGGGGCATTACACACAAGATTTTAGTTGTCTCTGGAATTACTTTTTGAATGTGGTCCATTGCAAGTTAGCTAGTGGATTGGCCAGTATTTTGCTAGTCTAGTGGAAAGTGCACACATGGTTTATCAGGCACAACACCAAGGTTAAGAAGGCGGACGCAAATTAGATAGAAAGCGTCTAGTTAGTACCTTAGATAGAAAGCCTAGTTAGGAGCTGTTGCTTGCCATGCAAACACTTCGTGTTATCTCACGACAAGCAACGACGCACGCAAATTGGAAACATCACTCGACCCGGAGTTGTCAATTAGCAACAAAGTCTGCCAAGTCCAGGTTGCATTCGCCGCACTTGTAGCCGACAGCGAAACCATTCTGAATTCCTAACATACTTCTACTTTTATTTGTAACATTTTTAATTGACTCTGAGCAGGGGCTGGAACCGTTTGAAATTCCCGTTGCAGATTCGGTCTTTCAAAACAACATCGGGTTTGAGCCCAATTACCTAGTTCTGGTTTCCCACGAATTTTGTAAGATTTTGACAAAATCTTTCACGAAATTGGGTGCAAAGCGAGAAAATTGTCTGGATTTCTCACCGCTAGCTTCGTCCGAGGATCGAACTTGCACAAAACCTAGTCTCTTTTAGATCGACTTCAAAAACGAATATTATCACGTTTAAAATACAAAAACTAAACCCAGGATTTAATAGATCAAAGTAAACCAATAGGTACCTACTCTATCCCAAATAAGAATGTTTGTTACCAATTTCTTTAGACTCGTATCTACCTACTTCTTAATTTTAGCTCTAGTAAAAAAAAAACTGTCATTTAACTGGGTAGCACTGCTAAGAACTGCACAAATAAATTCCCAATGTTTCGCAAACTGTGTGGTAGGCTTCAGAATTGCCCCGGATAAAGCCTACATGACACAGTTCGCGAAACGTTGGGAAGATATTAGTGCAGTTCTTAGCAGTTTTACCCAGTTTATTAGCTGTTTTTTTTGAAGAATATTTGTTCTTGCTGTTTGCCAGTTTACATGAGAGGGAAAGTAGGGTTGCCAGTCTCTGACCTACGCACAGGCAAAGCGTCAGGGTAGAAAAGATTGACGCTGTCTGCCCTAAAAATCAGAAGTTACCTTTTTTGTGATCAAAATTGTAGCCGACTATTCATTTAGAATGCTTGTTAGCGTTTGAATCAAATTGGAGCGAAATTTACTCCCCCGCAAAGTTAGATTAGAGTAAATTTCACGACAACTTTGAAGCAAAGGAAACTGGAATGATTCTATGATCTCGCTACAAAAATGTGTGTATTGTGCTTGTAACACGTCGATGAAAATATTTGATGCCTTGCCAGTTATCTGACTGGCACTTAGCCACTGGGACTATCTAGCCTGCCTCGGGTGGCAACGTAAAATCAACGCAGCGTAGCTTGTGGTAGTACCTGGTTGACCGGCTTGAGCTTGGACTGCATGACGAAAGTAAACTTGCAAAGCTCGCAGCACCGGATGTCGGAAGACTTGATCCACTGCTGCAAGCACGCCTGGTGAACGTAGCGCAGGGAGCCGGCGCAGTAGCACGGCGCAATCAGCGGCGCTTCGCTGTCCCCCTCGCAGTGGCAAATCCTGGAACCCAGCCGTTCGTTAAGCAACGGGCTAGCATTGGGCTTGCAGCTTTACATAACATACAGTGAAGGGGTTGTAACTTCTACACAAATGCCACTTCTCAATGGCTGTTATGTAGTACGTTTACTGGGAGAGCATAATTTTCCGTTAGGGGCGTTGGTGACAGAACTAACAAAGAAAGGCATGGGTAGAGAGCCTATTTTGTGGGTGTAATGCAGAATGCTCTCTCACTGTATAGACTGTATGCACACACTCTATTTACTGGGAGAGCATACTTTTCTACCTAAGGCGATGGTGACAGTTAACACATGAAGGTATGGCTAGAGAGCCTATTTTGTTGGTGTAACACAGTATGCTCTCTCACAGAGCAGACTTTTCCCCCAGGGGCAATGGTGACAGTTAAGCCTATTTTGTGGGTGCAACGCATTACTAAGCTCTCTCACAGGATATACTGTAGTGCAGTTAACATAGGAAGCTATGGCTAGAGAGCCTATTTTGTGGGCTCTCTCACAGTATGGACTGTAGTGCAGTTAACACAGGAAGGTATGGCTAGAGAGCCTATTTTGTGGGTGTAACGCAGTATACTCTCTCACAGTATAGACAGAGCATACTTTTCCCCCAGGGGCAAAGGTGACAGCTAAGCTTATTTTGTGGGTGTAACGCATTACTAGTCTCTCTCAAAGGTATAGTTTGTTCGGCAATTTTATTCCAATTTGTACCCGAAAGACGAAGCTGAATATGATGGAGGTTACAAGACTTGGTACAGGCTAACTTCCTAAAAACTTTCTGAGAAAATCGGAACCTAATGCTCAAACAAACTATAAGTAACTATTTTTTAAAATTTACCCCGTAAGTATTTATTTTAAATCTCCTTCATTCACGTCAACACTCATTGAACAGAAACCTATCTGTGTCTTGTGCTTTGTTTTCTTGGAATTAATAGTTAGGTAGTTGCCAGAAGATAGGCACAGTTAAATATCACTGGTTTTAGTTTCACGTCGAGACATTCCAAGATTGCGTGGTCTGGTTACATACAAAGCGAGATAGTTTAAAATTCTTCGTAAGATATGAGATTCCTGTTGGATTTTGCAAGGTATCTACTATTCTGGCAGTAGTTTGCATGCCTATTGCTAATTATGTATGATATATGTCATTTGTAAGCACCAGCAAAGAAATATTCAAGGCTGTCTTTTCTGGCTATCAGCCAATAGCCATTTGTTTACCATAAATTATAAGACCAAAATCATCCTGGTAGTGGTACAGCAAGGTACAAATTGGAAAAAATCTGAGGCCAACATGGTTTCTATACTTTTTGGCAGGCTCTGCAAAATGCTTTACAAATTGAAATGACCATAAGCAATCTTAAGTAGCATTGACATTTAAAATTAGTACCTGTAGATACCTTGAAGCTGTGGACATGGGTGCCTTCACAGTTCAATGAACTTGGTCTGTCAAATTTGTTTTGTTCCTTGGGCTAGAAAAGTGGTTCTTGGGCTAGGGTAGGTAATCTTTTCAGTTTGATTAATCACCTGCATATGTCGTTGTTGTTGGATAAGGTAGAAGATTGTGAAGGACACCGCTCCATCTTTGGGTCACCTGAGCCTGACGTTGTAAACACTGGCTCCTGTAATTAAATGCCATCGAGGTTAATTGCTGTTCAGTGTGCCTCTCAGGACAAGAACAGTGTCTAAACTTTGGGTTTTCAACACTTACTGGTATTTTCCACTCCCCTGATTGACGCTGGTTCGAAATCTCTTTATTCCAATCTACAGTAGACACGCTGATCTGCTGTAAAGGCATCGTCGACTTCACACATCAACAGGAACTGAAGTATATTCTGTGCCCATGGAAAGAGTAACATTGTGTTATGCGTCGTAATATGCAGTGATTAGGACAATACTGAGTGCTACTGATACAAAGAAAAAGCCTCGGCCATTGTATGATTATATTTCGAGATATAAATAACTGATAACTGGAGTGAATCATGTAAAACGTCTGTCAAACAAAGGGAGATTGGCACGATCTTCAACTTCCTGGATAATACAAGAGACCTACATATAGAAATGAAAGAGTACGCGGAAGTAGGTTAAAGTGGTAAGTGTTTTTGTTTACCTGTCTCATTTAGATTAGGCTCTCAAATGTCAAGATGCATATTTTTCAAGTTTATCAAATCCAGGTGCCACCTACTCTTGGTTCACTGACAATTTGCTTGTTCAGCAAAAAATACTCTAAAACATGTGTGACCCATATTGCATTCAATACGGGTTATTTCACATATCACTGTCAATGTGTAGATGTAAAATCCATCAGATTTATTTGAGCCAGACGACGAAAACACCCCGACCCACACGCAGCTGGAAATGTACATCAGCTGTTTGCACCAAGATGACAGTCGTCTCCCATTTTGCTTTGGCAATACATGACCAATCAAATGCCGAGCTAGCCTTCCTCCCAAACTCCTCACCCCTCTCCAACTAACCAAAACCCACAAGCTTTTCGTCCTTTTCTTTTGTTATCAGTAAAATTTCTGCATCCTTCCTTCGTAACTAGAAAATTAGAGCACGTTTTTAGAGCCTACACATTTTATCTTGAAAACGCAGCATGATGCTCTGATGTAGTACACGAAACTCATTCCGCTTGCCAACTTTGGTCTCTAGCTCAAATCTTAATTTCAAAATCATTTCGAGAAGACCCAGATACATTTGTTTGAACAAACAAAGCTTTGAGGACATTTTTAGTGAATAATAAGCTCTTCTTGTATTGAAGCTTGTGCTGCAATACTCTTTCTAAGAGCTCGTCGTGAGAATTGAACTGTGATCAATGTAGATACTAGATTAAAGTGACTGTATACATGTTAATTTGATGGATATTATAAAACCCAGAAATAAAATGATTTTGTAGTCGCCAATGCTCGAAAATGGACACATCATTCTAAGTTCGGCACAACTGAGCACGGTAGCTGCGCGTGCCTTACTTTCGGAAGGTCCCATCCTGATCGTGGTTTTCCTCGATTTCCCTCAAGCCGGGATAGTTGGCCTATTCCTTTAAAAGCAAAATATTGCAAATCAGTTGGTGCAAAAACTCAAATGCCAGGTCAGTCAACTTGCCTACCAGAATGAATCACGTAAATCCTTTTGCATAATAAACGGTGTATTTCTATAACCTCCTCCATCAGCCATAAGAAACTACATAACTAAATTCAGCTAACATACAGGCAGTTGGTTTATGCAGTTATGACATTTTAATACAGTAATAATACACAATAAAAACTCTACACTTATTTATACCACCCGAAAGAACTACATTTACTGCCGACAGGCTTAAAAATCAGTCACTATGGCAAGCCATTCGCATGCTAAACGCTAAGATTAACGCTAAAAACTAGAATCCGTTTGCAACGACATGTACATTTCGATACAAAACAGCCCGCGATCGAAACCTAGTCGCTGTCGTCGGTCGCAACAAACTCGGACGATAACGGAGGCTTGGACGTAACCTTGCTCGCTTTGCTGCTGCTCCGCCTCTTCTTCTTGCTTGACATCTTCCGACTCGCCTGGCTCATCAGCTCCTCGATCATTTTCTCGGCGCTCTTCGGCAACTCCTCCAGCAGTATCGTTTTCCGCCTCACGCGTTCCTCCGGCCTCTCGGGCCAGATGCTCGGCGGCTCGATCTCGGACTTCTTGCGATGCACGCGCGCCGGCTCCCAGTCGTCGTTGGACTCGGCAGACGCTGGGCTCTCCGAGACGAACGGGTCCTCCTCGCTGCTGTCGCTGTCTGCCCTCGCGTACTCTGACGTCCTCACGTCGAAGTCTCCCTCCTCTTCCGTGTCGCTGCCAAACAGGCTCTTGGCCTTCTGCAGCAACTCTTCCCGCACGTTCACCTTTGACTTGGACCGCTTCTTCTTCTTCCGCCTGTCGCAGCTCAAGTCTCGTTTGCGTTTCCCGCTCTTCTCCGGCGTGCCGCTGCGGCTCTTCAGCGGGATTTTCCCGCGGAAGAACTGCGCGCCCAGCGGACTGTCGCACCTCGTCTCGAGCGGCTCCGTCAACTTCTTCTCCAGGATCGGATAGCGGCTGGACTTGAAAGACGACGCCCCCTCGGGAGACATGCTTTCCCGTGCCGTGGAAGAACCGCGCGGCACAACAGAATCTTTCGTCCCTGCGGCGACCGGTTCCGAGACTTTCGTCGGCGTTGCTTCGAGTTCCGAGACTTTTGTCGCCATGGGTTGGGAAATCTGGGATAAAGCGGGGTTAGAGGTCACTGCAGCCAGGCTAGGCGTCACCATCTTGACGGGCCGCGATCGCCGTCGGAAAACGTTTCCCGGGGTTGAGATCGGAAGCACTGGCGTTGAGATCGACGGAGCTGGCGTGGAGATCGGAAAAACCGGCGCCCGAATCGCGTCTAGACACTTCTGCAGCTCGGGGTCCGAGCTCTTGCAAAGCTGCGCGACGATATCGCCGAGCGACTTCGACGGGGGCGGAGACGACTTCATCGGAGACGGCTTGCTGCCGAGCGTGGACAAAATGTCGGGCAGGTTCAGCGAGGCCTCGTCATTGGTCAGCGGCGTGATGAACACGCACGTTCCCGACGGCTTCTCCGCCGCCTCGGCCTCCGACAGCACCGTCACGTGGATCGTCTTCTTCGGCGGGCTGACGCTCTTCGACGAGACGCCCGACTTCGAGATCGGCAGCCGCCTCTCGGCGACTTTGGGCGGACTGACAACGTCCTTCGGCGGTTCCGGCTTGAAGAAGCTTCGTTTCTTGCGTCGGAAAGCCGAGTCGGCTTGCGGCCGGGGAGGCTCGCTCGCTCGGTCGACTTTCCCCGGGCTTTCCCCGACGACTCCGTTTTCTTTGCTGCTCGATCGCAGGCTTTCATCGACGTCTCTGATTTCCTTGCTGCTCGATCGCAGGCTTTCACGCTCAGGCTCCACGCAGTTCGTCTGAGATCTTCCGTCTCTCGACGCACTCGTGCTTCTCGACACACTCTGCCTTCCGGCAGACTTCACGGGACTCCATTCGCCTCTGCTCTCCGCTTTCGCCGGGCTTTCATCGACGTCTCCGTTTTCGTTGCTGCTCGATCGCAGGCTTTCGCGCTCAGGCTCTACGCAGTTCGTCTGGTTTCTCTCGTCTCTCGACGGACTCGTGCTTCTCGATCCACTTTGCCTTCTTGGAGACTTCACGGGACTCCGTTTGACTCTGCTCTCCGCTTTCGCCGAGCTTTCCCCGACGTCTCCGTTTTCTTTGCTGCTCGATCGCAGGCTTTCGCGCTCAGGCTCCACGCAGTTCGTCTGAGATCTTGCGTCTCTCGAGGGACTCTTGCTTCTCGATACACTCTGCCTTCCGGCAGACTTCACGGGACTCCGTTTGACTCTGCTCTCCGCTTCCCCCGGGCTTTCCCCAACGTCTCTGATTTCTTTGCCGCTCGATCGCAGGCTTTCATCGACGTCTCTGATTTCTTTGCCGCTCGATCGCAGGCTTTCATCGACGTCTCTGATTTCTTTGCTGCTCGATCGCAGGCTTTCGCGCTCAGGCTCCACGCAGTTCAGTTCTTTCGTTCGAGGCGTTTCGTTCGTCTGGTTTCTCTCGTCTCTCGACGGACTCTTGCTTCTCGACCCACTCTGCCTTCTCGCAGACTTCACGGGACTCACCTGCCACCGTTCAACTCTGCTTTCCGCTTTCGCCGGACTTTTACGAACGTCATTCGAGCTCCTGCTCCGAGATCGGCTGCTCGATCGCAGACTTTTACGCTCCTCCACCGAACCTTTCGTTCGAGGCCTTTCGTTCGCCCGGTTTCTCCCGTCTCTAGAGGGACTCTTGCTTCTCGACCCACTCTGCCTTCTCGGAGAATTCACGGGACTCACGTGCCACCGTTCAACTCTGCTCTCCGCTTTCGCCAGGCTTTTACGAGCGTCATTCGAGCTCCTGCTCCGAGACCGCCTGCGCTTCGGACTGCGGGAACCGCTCGACTCGGAATTCCTCGCCGCGCGCCTTCGATAGACTCTACTGTCCCAATAGTCTTGCCGCAGGTCTCGGTAATCTCGCGGCTTCGGGCTGCGGCTCCGCGAGTGGCTGTTTGACGCCGAACCCCGGCGGAAATCGCGCTCATACCGGCCGATTTTCCGCGTTTCTTGCTTGAAATCCCGGCTCGCCGCGGCTCGGCCCTTCGGACTGCCGCTCCTCGAGCGGCCGCTCGACCTTTCCGAGGACTTCTCGGGACTCTTCTGGAGGAACCGAGCTGTCGGGCTCCTGCTGGCCGCGGGCTTTTCGCCCGAGATCCGCGCGCTGGCCTTGAACGGGCTCTTCAGCCGAATCTCGTAGTCGCGCATGTCTTTCCGCGGCGGCGCCAGACAGGCGCTGCGCGCGAGGAGCTTCTGCCGCAGGTCGGACATCTTGGTCGGGCTCACGACCTTGGCCGCGGCGCTCTTCCGCTCGTCGCATCGCTTCCTCTCCGTCGTCGACGACTTCCGCGCCTTGATGAACGCGACGTTGCTCTTCTCCAGCTCCTTGGGCGCCTCCGCGGCGACGACTTCTTCCTCCTCCTCGGTGAGTTCGCCGTCCTCCAAGTCCGTTTCCTCCTTCGTTTGCGCGGCTTTCTTCTCCACGTCGACTTGGCCGTCTTTCGCCAACCCGTCTCCGGCTTCGACTTTCAAACAAACTTCGTCCCTAACCTCACTTTCGACCGTGGGCAACTTAACCTCCGAATCGTTTTCGCTCGTTGCGGTCACGAGATCGAGCGAATCTTCCTCGGCGACAGCGTCGGCTTTGACGGGCGTCGCCTTGAGTGGCGTGATCATCGACGGGAAGCTGTACTCGGCGGTGATGGCCACCTTCAACGGGGTGAACGGGTACGAAAACGTCTTCAAGTCCTCGGCCAGCCGGACGCCGCTGAAGGGCCTTGCGGATGGCGGGGCGTCCGGCGGAGACATGGCCTTGGGCGTGTCGGTGGAATTCTCGGGCGTTTTGTAGTCGGCCAGTAGCCGCGCCGAGAGGAAGTCTCTGGGCGGGATCGGCATCGACGTCATGACGGAGAGACCGTTGGTCTTCTTGGTCGACCGTTTCGGTTCCGCGGCAGGCAAGGTTTTGCTCGTCGATAACTCGGCCGTCAGCGCGGTGAGTCGGAGTGTCAGGCCGTCGACCTCGATCGGCTTGCTCTTGGCGACGTCGGTCGTTTCGGAAGGAGACTCGAGATTCGCGGAACACGCCTGGGACGTAACCGTCGGAACTTCACCCTCCTTGCTTTTCGGTACCTCTGTCTCGGCCTCGCCCCGATCGAGCTTCGCGGTCGATTTCTCCGAGGCGTCGCCGAGTTTCCCGCGAGACTTCGCCGCGGCCGGGCTTCCGAACTTCCGCTCCGAGTCTCTCCGGGCCGTCGAGACGGCGCCGAAGTTCTTGGGCTCGGCCGCCAGCGACGCGACTCTCCGATTGGCCGGCGTTCCCCGTCGCCGAGATTCGCGCCTCGGCGGACTGAACTCCCGCTTCGACGAGCCGCGACGAGAAACGCGGCGTTTCGACGAACCCTCCTCTCGCCTGGGGCTCTCTTTCCTCCGCGACGACGAGACGGGCTTCTTTTCCGAGTCCGTGCGGCGAGCCTGCTTCGATCGGCTGGCCGCGCGCTTTTCGTGCGGCCTCGAGGACCTCGATCGCGATCGCCGCGGTCGATCCTTCTTGCTCGGCGAGTCCAACGACAGGTACTTGTTTTTCACGTTTCGTTTCATCAGGTCGTAGTTGGTCGGCTTGCGCGTGCCGTCGCAGGAGCTCTCCGACACCAGGCTCGGGTGTCGCTTCAACGGGCTCTTCGACGACGGATCGCGCTGCGGTTCCGCGTCCGGTTTCGCCCACGCTGAAACCCTTCGCTTGAAATCTGTCGTCTTCGAGTTTGAAGTGTCAAAAGACGCTTTGATGTGGGCGTTGATTTTTTCTTTGGAAATGCTGATGGGTTCTGTGTTTGGGCCCTTGGCCACGTTGAAACTTGTAGGAGTCCTAAACTCGGTACCGGTCACTTTCGACATACAGTTATCGGCACTAGTAACTTTGGGGAGGGACTTGTTCAGTTCCAATACTTTAGGAGCGGTCTTATTAAGATCGATTTTTTTCGGTGTAGGCTCACTTATCATCACTGGCGTTATTCTTTTCTTCAGTATTTCAGGCTTCGAGACGGGAGTTGTCACTGGAGGAGTCTTCACTTCGATCGATTTGACTACAGCCGTTTTCAATCCAGATGGCCTCACTTCGGCCATTTTCACTTCGGGTTTCCTCACTTCAGGCAACTTCACTTCGACCATTTTCACTTCGGGTATCCTCACTTCAGGCAACTTCACTTCGGGCACTGTCACTTCAGCGAGAGGTTTAGTCGAGCTGTTCAACTGCCGCTTGCTGAAAAGTGTCGGTGGAACCTGGTTGGTTTTAGTCGCAGCTACTGCAAAGTTTGCCATTACTTCTGGCACTCTAGTCTTCACTGCTGCAGTCTCTTTAGTCTCGACAATAGGAACAAAAATTGATTGTTTAGGTGGATTTGGAACAGGGACAGGCTGCCGTTCCTCGGCTGGCGTGAGCTGATGGATCTCGTGCCGCGGCTCGAGTGAACTTCTCTCTTGGAGTTGATTGTCCCACGGTCTCACATTTCTGACCCGACGGAAGACAACACTGTCTTTCCTGTGAACATGACAAAAAGTATGAGTGACACACAGTATAAAAATCCATGAACATTTTAAGACAGATAAACAGTAATATATAAAACTCGTACTCTCTTCGAAGCTCGGCAATGAGAAGATCCTTGCGTTTCATTTCCGTCTGCGCAGTCTTGATCAGAGAGGATAAGTTCGTCTCAAGCTTCTTCTTGTCCTGGGTCAACACATTATTTTCAAGCATCAACCCTTCGAGCCTTTGTTTCAGTTGATCATTTTCTCTTCGCAAAGTTGTGTTGGTGTCTTCCATCTAGAAACGAAAATAAAATAATACAGGGTTATGTTAAAGCCAATGCACACAAAGAGGAGGCAAAAGGCACTTGGCAGGCATGTAAGTGCTATGATATGCAACGACTGCCATACCTTTTTGACATCCACATTAGCCTCACGGTTACCAAGAACTAGATCTCCGTAGAGATCTGCATCGTCTTCGTCGTCCATTATATAAAGTTATTCCCAAAACTAAAATTTATAACAAAAACAAAGCTTTTGCCCACTATTTTGGCGGCCAACTCTCCCAGTGACAGGTGAGATACGTCGCCATTTTGAAACATATCAGGGTCGATTGATCTTCGGTCGCTGGTACGACTGTAGAGAGACCGTTAAGTTGGCGAAATTTTATCCAATTTTCGGCGCATGCGCATTCGCTTTCGGCGATCTTCAAGGTCAGATTTTGCCGGCTATATTTCGTGGTTCTGCGTCGTGCTCGGTAAAACGCGTGTCGAACATTAAAACACTTAAAACCAACAAAATCAGCCTTAGCCATTAAGTGAACGTAATATTTAGTGTAATTGGTCTACTTGCAACACTTAGAACTGCTCAATTTGGTGGACACGCTTTGCTACGAGCTCTCAGACAGGTATATAGAACTTCGTTTTTCTCGCTTTGTGCAACGGTCAACCACCCGGCGTCATGTCTCTTTTTTAATGCATTTTCGAGTTTCTTCAGTAATAGAGCTAACCACGACAAGCAACTGTCCTGTATCGGAGTGACACCTCCGCTGAGTTTAAAAACGTAATTATTGATCTCCCTTCAAAAAAAATATTTTCCAGCTTATTGAGAGGCCTCGTGGGGATGAGGTTTGCTAGGAATCCATCTTGATCGTTTTGGCGCTTTAGCGTGCCTACTCAGATTGTGAATGTGAATTATCATAAGTCATATTAAGTCATAACATATTGTTTTTGTAAATACCTTCACAGAGGCCTACAGCTATCTGTGTAATATTTCATTTAGCACACAGCATCAAGGTCCGAAAACCTTCAGGCTGTTTACCAATAATACTGTTTCAGCTATTCCGATAATTAACCCATTAAGACGTGATTTCAGTACGGGCGAGCCACGATGGCTACAAACGGAACAGCTCACGACGAAGGGGGTGGAGATTCGCGGCCACCTGCGTCAAAAAAGGCCAAAACAACAATCGAAGATGTTTACCAGAAAAAATCACAGCTAGAACACATTTTATTACGACCTGACACGTACATTGGGTAAGAAAAGAACAATGTCTTTCATATTCATGAATTCAGACTAAGGATTTGTGTATGTTATTAATCAAATAATCTTTTCTCTTAGTTCTGTTGAGAAAGTAACAGAGAAGATGTGGGTGTTCAATAAAGAGACCTCACTCATGGAGCAAAGGTTGCTCACATACGTACCGGGTCTGTACAAAATCTTTGACGAAATCTTGGTCAATGCTGCCGATAACAAGCAGAGGGACCCCAAAATGAGCGTGATTAAGATTGAAATTGACCCGTGAGTATTCTGACTTACTACCGAGTTGTACCTCCCTTTGTACTTTCCATAGTAATATCACTTGAGAAGTTAATTGTAGAAACTTAAATTTACTGCTGCTGCTACGTGGCAAGATCACCGCTTGGAATGTGCTATTGATTAGTGAACAGTGATGTTCCAGGTTCTGCCTTAACAGTAATATTTACATTCATTTCGATATTGAGTGCCTACCGAATATAAGGCAGATATAGTTGACATTTTATCTCTCACAGTATGACTGAAACAGGTTTTTCTAGTACCCGGTTGACAGCCAATTCCAAAAATGGTTACGTTTCAGCGCACAAAATCGCATCACAGTGTACAACGATGGCTGTGGAATCCCGGTGGTAATGCACAAGAAGGAGAATATGTACGTGCCGACGATGATCTTCGGTCACCTGCTCACGTCGTCCAACTACAACGACGAGGAAGAGAAAGTGACGGGCGGCCGAAACGGCTACGGCGCCAAACTGTGCAACATTTTCAGTACCGAGTTTACCGTGGAGACAGCCTCCAAGGAGCACAAGTTGTCTTTCAAGCAGGTGAGGAATGAGACTCGAGCCAGCTTACCTTGTTAACCTTTTTTTCCTGAAAAATGTGAAAGGAGAGTCTGCAGAAAAGCGCTTTGGTCTGCAGGTTTGTTTTGGATAACAAGTCACCCTTTAAAATAAGTCAGAAATGGTTCTTCTAACATTTTTTTAAGCTTACCACACTAAGAGTAGTGATACCAACTCTAAAATTTGTTGCTGATTTAGTCCAGGTAGATTTAACATCACTGATGATATTATTTGCCAGTAGTATTTATTAGGTGCCAGTTTTCACAAAACGAAATTCAGCTCGATGAGATATTTCGCCTGACCTGAGAAGTGCTAAAAAGAAACTAAAAAACAAAGTGCAATCAGCAAAACTGGACAGAATTTGATCAGATTCGAGTAGAAAATCAGGCTTTCAATTCTACACACAAGCGTGTCAATTTCAAACACCATTATCACCGATTCCACGAAATATTTTGTCCAGTTTGGCCGAAAGGAAGACACTTCACTCTTGAACTAACCATGTTATTATTATATTAACCACTGGCCTGGGAAGAGCTAAAAAGAAACAAACAAAGTGCCGTAGACGTTAAACGGAAGACCCAGCGTTCTCGAACTAACCGCGTTCCCCTGCCCGCTTGTTCCCTCGCAGACGTGGAGCGCGAACATGGGCGTCGAGTCCAAGCCCAAGCTGAAGCCGCACTCGGGCGCCGACTTCACAAAGGTCATCTTCTGCCCCGACCTGACCAAGTTCAAGATGGACAACCTGGACCAAGACATCGTCGACCTCATGTCTCGACGGGCGTACGACATTGCCGCCTCCACCAAGGGGGTCAAAGTTCACCTCAACGGCTCACTCATCAAGGTATGACCATAGAAAAAGGGTTGCCAAGAACTACAATCCCTATGTTTAAAAGTCTATGCGGGGAAGAGAGAGATAGCAGATATACTGCTGGTAGTTGAGCAAACATGCGAGTGATGGCGCTGATGGCATTATGGAAGTCCATATTGGTTTGTCAAAATGACACTTCGTCTTGGCAACGCCTTGTTGATTATATGCTGGGAGTGGGTGAGACAGGAGGTTAAAGAGAGAGAGAGAGAGAGAGAGAGGGCTGAAAGTGAAACATAGCTCACAGTGTCTCCTGTCCCATGTAATTTTTTCGCATAGACATTCTCCCATAAGCATTGTTCTTGGTAGCATAATTCTATGATAAGACTGGACTCTGTCTCAGAGAAAGAAGAGGTTTTTCTTACCTTGATCTCTCTGAGGCTGCTGCATGGTCCAGAAGGATTTGATAGGAAAGAAGATACAACGATGTTAAGGCTCTTGAGAACCACCCGTGAAATATGACATAGAGACACATTTTGGTACACCTTTGCTGGCTCTTTCAATGAAGATAGCCTAGCATAGTAAGCTAGAGAGTTGGAGATGAAAGAACACACTAGGTTTTCAAAAAAACTGTTCATTAACTAGGTTAAACTGCTGAAAACTTCTAACAAGCAAACTGCCAACGTTTCGCTAACTTTACCGATAGCTTCTTCTGGGCAAGTTCGACAGATGTTACGTGAACAAGAACTTATGTAGGGGAAAACAAAAAAACCAAAGTACAAAATTAAGTTCGTGAGTAGGCTTTGCTAGGAGTTTGTTTTTTGGACTTTTTGTTTTCCCCTATTTAAGTTCTTATTCACGTAACATCAGCCGGACTTGCCCCAAAGAAGCTTTCAGCAAGGTTAGCAAAACGTTGGCAGTTTGTTTGTTAGAAGTTTTCAGCAGTTTAACCCAGTTAATTAACAGTTTTTTTGAAAACTAGTGCTGAAATAAGACAGAAGACATGAGTCTTAAAAATGTAATAACAAACTAGGTCTATTCGGAAGCTGTTTGTAAATATTTTCCCACAAATTGCCCAAAAAGACTGCCGTAATTGCCCAATTTCAGTCTTTTTAGTCTCGCCATGCTATTGCATAGGCTATGTTCAACGATGGAGCCAGCAGAGGTATACAAAAATAGGTCTGATCAAGGTTTCTTGCGCGGCTCACCTTGCTAATGCATCTGGATATGTTCAACGATAGAGCCAGCAGAGGTATACAAAAATAGGTCTAATCAAGGTTTCTTGCGCGGCTCACCATGCTAATGCATAGGCACTACGCCGGATTCTGTCGAGGGAATGTTAGCTCTTTTCGAATGAGAAGGGTGTTGCTAACGGTTGTGTTTCCGCGGACGGCAGGTGAGCAACTTCAAGCAGTACGTCGACCTGTTCATCAAAGGCAAGACGGACGCCGCCGACAATCCGCTCAAAGTGGTGCACGAGGTTTGCGGCGAGCGCTGGGAGGTCGCGGTGACAACGTCCAACGAGAGCAAGGGCTTCTTGCAGATGTCCTTCGTCAACAGCATTGCCACCACTAAGGTATTTAACCGGCGCAAGTCAAAGAAATAAACTGTAAAACTAGATTCACTGCATTCGGAGTTACACCCACAAAATAGGCTCTCTAGCCATGCCTTCCTGTGTTAACTGCACTACAGTCTATACTGTGAGAGAGCAT
>QKMV01001227.1:0-17044 GCA_003287335.1 Lednia tumana
AAATAGGCTCTCTAGCCATGCCTTCCTGTGTTAACTGCACTACAGTCTATGCAGTGAGAGAGCATACTGCGTTACACTCACAAACTAGGCTCTCTAGCCATACCTTCCTATGTTAACTGCACTACAGTCTATACTGTGAGAGAGCATACTGCGTTACACTCACAAACTAGGCTCTCTAGCCATACCTTCCTGTGTCAACTGCCACCATCGCCCCTGACGGAAAAGTATGCTCTCCCAGTAAATAGAGTATTTAATACCAGCAGTCCTGGAAATATTTTTAATGTTGGTCAACATACTCAACTAAAGCATAACAAATTACAAAATCTTGACTCACTTATTACCAAGCCAAGTCTCTATATGTTTTAGTGCTAGGACATGACAGCAAAGACTCTATTCAATATTAACCCTTAGGGTCGTCACGGGCCCATTCACGAGCGTAAGGATTAGGGACCCTAGACTAGGGTGGAAAGCTTCGTGTGTCGTGATACGACTAAGGACTGATTGTTCAATAGTGGGCTAAGAAGCTAACAACCCGTTAACTCGTTATCACCATGGCAACAGCCAATCAGATGCCGGGAATTTTAGATACCGAACTGTTAATTTCTTAATCGGCTAATAAACAAGCGGCCCTAAGTCGTTATAAGACGCCGGGATACGCACTTCGGCATTGTCGTTTTCGAGACCGGTCAGCAAGCACTTTCCATTTTTGGGGACATCCTGCCGGTTAAGTGCTAGGTCGGTCAGGGCCTTCGACAGAACGAAGCGGCAAGTACTAAGTGCACGGACAACACTGCAGAAAGTGAATCTTACATCGGCGTCCACGTAAGCTTGCGACAAACCGCGGCAGGCAGGCATGCATTCACGCACTATTCCAGAGCCACCGAGCTGGAAACGAAATCAAAAGTTATTATCATTAAATCTAGCAGGCAGATCGGCAGGGGGGGGGGACGCGGGGAGCACCCATCACGGCGAGATGTGTGTCACCCTGAAGCTCTGACGTCAGCTCACCAGCGACGCTGCGATTGGTCGAGAGTGAAGGGCACGCCCACTCGCCCGGTGTGTACATGTGCGTTTAGCCGAGTGCCGAGCAGTAGGCTAGCGTTCTCCGATCGTGGTAGCCGCAGTCAGTGTGTTTCCGAAGTGCAGCAAGGGAAAAGTGCTAGTTTTCCAAAAAAGCGGAGTTTTTTCTCGAACCAGAAGAGCAAAAATAGGCGACGTTATATTGGAATTTTACACTTACCCGATTACAAGAAGTTTGCAATTTGGATTATTTATTATCAATAAGCTGCATTCATGAGTGAAGTGAAATCCAGTGATTTTAATATTTTCGATTTTTTGAACAATCAAAAAATGTCGGCCGCAGTGATGTCCTCTCCGGTGTACGATTTTGGGGATTTAATCTATAAGGTAATTATCTGGTTTGTTAATTTTGTACACGCGTGACTGCCATGCTTATGTGTCTACCGGTGTTTGTACCTACCGATACAATTTCGGTCGCCCTTTGCGATTGGGCCCAAGGTTCAAATCTCATGTTGTCTACCAGCTAGCCCAGGCAATCTGCAACAATCGAATGCTACAATGCCGAACAGCATTGTACGCCCGATTGTCATATTTATTTCTATAGAAATCATCGATTCCCATATTTTTATAATTCTCTACATACAGTGGCCAATTTTTGAAGTATTCTGCGATTTGAGAACAAAATTTCAGTTAGAACCGACCTTTTTTATACTACTTTTACAAGGACTACCATGGAAAATGACGCCGGAGATTGCGTCGAGTTGAATAACACCCTAGACGTGCAAAATTTCGATTCTGAAAAGTTTCGCAAGAAACATGATCTCTGGAGCGATGAAGTGGAGGAGGAGCTCCAGTTTGATTGCGGCGATCAATCGACGAATATAATGGTGAATAAATTCGGAGTGGTTAGTATCTTAATTAAATCGGGATTTTTATTATCATTGTCGCCCGCGTTCAGCTTTCACACGCGGTTAGGCTGGTCGCTGTCGATAGCGCGAAGTAGGATACTATGCCAACGTGTACACTTGACACTGAGAAAGGCTTTGCCAGTGAAAAGAGAAAGTCATAATAGTATGGGGAAATGGAGCGTACAGAAAGAAAAGTCTTTACTCTTGCCCTACTATTAAAAATAAAACCTATAAAGCGTGGTTGGCCGTCGCGTGATTTTGTATTTAAATCCAACGAGATGATAATTCGCTCAATTCGACACGAAAGATTCCGCAAATAAAATGCGGAACTGATTGAATCAAACGGTTAGGAATTCATAATGACGTACTGGTGTACTATATTTACCACATTCGAAATTGAACCGTTGAGCGAATGCTTCCCAAACAGCTAGTGTATTGTTGCCGAATAGCTAACTTGGTCGTAAATCCAGTTGTCGGTGAATGATACCGAATACCGAATGACACCTTGTTCTTGGAGGCGGCGAGCTCAAAGGCCGGCGCCACGCGTCCCGTGGGGCGGCGAGAGGGTTAGAAAGGATGGGCAAGCACTAAGAAGACACAAATGCGTTGGGCCAAATAAGCCGCTTTAGCAGAAATAGCCGGCTCCCGTGGGAAAATCTCTGCAAAAAGTCGTTACAAACTTGGCGTACACACTTTGCTCGTTTCCGGATGCAGCTAGTTTTCACAGTATTGTACCTACTAGGAAAACTACGTCGCAAGATCGGTTATCGGTTTTAAAGATCGCTTGTTTGTATTTGATATTGATATTAATTTCTCCACGGGGTATGTAATATCTATATTTCTTTATCTGCATTTGAATAATTGTCGGTCGCGAGCTACTTAACACGATAATAATTTGATCAGAAGGCGATACGTCATAATAACCATACCTCACTTAATTGTCAAGAATTATGAGTGATGCAAGTAAATGCAATCGCTGGCAATTGGTATTTGGTCAAAAATTGACGTATCAAACTGAAACAGACGGAAATTGCATGCAGATGCAAGCACCTACTAAAATGCAATGAAACTTGAACGTTCGAAGTCAATCACCTGCTTGCTACATAACCTAGGCTGCACGATCACATTTTTATTACCTGGCCTATCCGTTTGATGGCCAACTACGAACGCATCGTTCATTCAGTCTTGTCTACTCTTGTTTATGTGTGGCAACGTGTTGCGGGAAGTATTCTGCCCCCGCCAGTTGGTCGCAAGATCAACAGGTGTCGCATTTCGAGCATGCCAACGTAAAGTGCATTTCTTGGCACTGTTTCGCGATTCATTAGAACCCCAAACGCGAAAAGTGCAACAAGAAAACCTAATTAATTAACATCGGCGAAGCATTTGTGGTTTTCGGTACGTATCGGTGCGTTACGTATTTTCGTTAATCGCAATTTGCAGCGTAATTAGGCTACGCGTCGGTTACTGTGTGGCGTGATTAGCACTACATTTTCGCCGGTTCCAAGCAAATCGGCGATTTGATTTCGCGAAGGTTATCTGTCTCGCACACCGGTTGGCATTGAATTATTGTAAATAAACTTTGACGCCTTTCCCATGACAGTTGCAAAAAAGAAAAGTACTTAGACACGCGTTTTACGCACGATAAAAATAGGCTCATCAAGTTACCGTGGTTACCTCGCATTGTTTGCTTTCAGGCACTTTTAAAATTCTTGACAGCTGACGGTTAGCATTTTTGAAGTCGACTTTGCACTAAATGTTCGGTGTAATTGTAGATCTCGGTACCTGCGCAATGTCATTAATCTAGCAGGTATCAAACTTTGTGAACTGCATTTTCATTAATCATCAATTATTATTCAGCAATCTGGGCATTGATACGTAATACGTCCCCCCCCCCCTTCCCCCGAGTAAATGAATAAATGTCCTTTTATAACTTTGTCCTTGAACGAGTTTATCGTGCATATTTACCGGTGCCTCATGATTAGCATTATTTTCACAGCAGACGTTGGTCATTAAATTACGAAGCACGCAGTTTTCGTTCGCTTTGTTTTCTAATCGACACGGCCCCCCCCCCCCCCCCCCCCTCGCGAGACTGGGGGATTCAAAAACCACGTGCCAGTCCAAGCCGACTGCTCCATCCTTATGAAACGATATCGCAGTAGCTACCGTATCAATTGGTCCCATAACCGAAGCGACTCCCGAAACGCTCATGCATCCTCTGTTTTTATTGCAACTGCAGTAATTCACACGGGCGACGATTGTTTGTATTTATGTCAGTTGGCTGGCGTCTTGCAGTTGCAGGCCCATACCAGCATAGCTCCGTGCCCCACTCCACTAACCCTTTGTAGAGCAACGCAGCCGATATACCATATTATTGACGCGAAAATTGATTAGGACTCGCGTTTTACTTCGAAATGAGTTATAGTTGTTTCACACGGTCGGTTATTGATGTATTCTCATCACCTGTCAGTGGTAAATAAATGTCATTTTGTTTTGCACGCCGCAATGGCACGCAAATAAGTTGCATAGCCAGTGGATACTTCATGTTATATGGATACATCATATGTTTCATATGTCACGTATCAGCCGATCGTGGGTTTAAGCACAACAAAATCACGCCCGCGTACTTTTCCGCTCGACGTGGAAGCGGGAGGATTTCCACGACGCCACTTCCTTCGTGCGTTACAAGTCCGATCTGATCTGACGCTCGTCCCCATGACACCGAGCCACATTGCGCAACTGCGCGATCCAGCTACCCGTTACTCATCGCTCGTTTCTCCCATTGTTGCAGCATCATCAAAACAACAGCAACAACAACACCCGCACGATACAGCAGCACAACATCAACCTGGCCAACGTCCTGCAACAGCAACAGCAGTCGAGTCACCAGAAAGTGTTGCGCTGGGGCGACGAGACGGCGCAGCGCGCAGTCGGCGCCCCCGCCCCCCACCAGTCGCTCTCCCGCCGCAACTCCACCCCGGTGCACGCGCACTCCGACGTGAACGCCATCGTCAACTCGGTCAACAACATGCTGCTCGACAACATCCAGGAGCAAGTGGCGGCGGCGGCGACGGCCGCGGCGACCCACCGCAAGCTGGACCGTTCGCAAAGCGAGCCGTCGCCGTCCGCCCTGCTGGCCGCCGCCGCCGCCGCCAACAAGGCGGCCAACATCAACACGTCACGCTACAAGACCGAGCTGTGCCGGCCGTTCGAGGAGTCCGGCTCGTGCAAGTACGGCGACAAGTGCCAGTTCGCGCACGGCCATCACGAGTTGCGCAATCTAGTGCGCCATCCCAAGTACAAGACGGAGTTGTGCCGCACGTTCCACACGATCGGCTTCTGCCCGTACGGCCCGCGCTGCCACTTCATCCACAACGCCGAGGAGGCGCGCGTCAAGTTCCCGCAAATGCAGGGTGGCAACTCGCGGCAACCGGCCGGCATCAAGCCGCTCTACCTGGGGCTCGGCTCGACGGCAGAGTCCCCGTCGCCGACGTCGAGCTTGAGCCAGTCGCCGACCAATTCGGTGGGCTCGTTCTTCTCGAGCGAGACCGACATCTTCCAGGGCGGGCAAGGGAGCAGTGGGTCTCCGCCGCCGAGCGCTTCCGCCAACACTGCGTTCAGCTTTGGCGGCGACGGCTTCCAGCCTCTGGTGATCGGCGGAGGTAAAACGCCTCCGTGCTCCCCCAGTCCGACGGGCACCCCCCCGCCGGGGTCTCCCGACGCGAGGCTCCCAGTATTCAACAACTTGAGCAGCAAGGTTTAGGCGCGCGGTGCGACCGCGAACGCCGGCCCCGACGCGTCGCGTGCGGGCGGGCGTGCGTGCGTGCTTGCTTGTTATTTAACAGTTCTATACGCAAATATTTATTTCCACATATCTATATCTGTCACTTGTAAATGTAATGTTTTATTTAAAAAAGGGGGACCCATGTAACGATGTTTGTAAGGCACTGAAAATTCCGAGTTATAATTCCACAACTTTTGATATTTTTTTATTTTTAATAATTTAACGTGTTTTTTCTCTACATACTTTTTTTTTTGTACGTTTCTATACATTTGAGAATTTTGTGAACACGCCGAGCGGCAGTTGTCGTTGCGCGTGAAATCGTGCGCGAGGTGTGGTCGCGTGCGATTTTGTCGGCTGGTGCGGAGACGCACAGAGTTGGCGAAATTCGCGCGTTACGCACTGCGTGGCCCGGTTTGGCGTCGCGACGCACTTCCAGCTAAGCCCCTCCCCTCTACCCGCCGTGTATAGAACAACGACGTCCGAATCTTTTACTTGCTTTTAACTACGTTATGTATTAGGGAACAAACAATAGCTTAGACTTAGAGAGTGATCATTTCATCTTGAGGAGACTGGTAATTTATAGATATATACGAGATGTCATATTTTATTCCCTAATATGTAAAAGCAAATTAGCTAGTGCTGGCTGTGTGCAGATATACTATATAAATAGCCAGAGAGAGAGAGAGAGAGAAATCATCGATCGAGTATCGATCGTGAAAAGCAGCCCACGAGTGCCTTCAGTTTAGACGTAGAGGTCGATTTCACAAAACTTCATTGAACATATAAAATTAATTGTAAATTAAAAAATATAAGCTATCATGTGATTTTTAGTCTCATTCACTTAATACTATTTTTGGGGTTTTGTGTGTTTCTTGACTTGGCAATATAAAATTGTGTTTAAATATTTTTCTATTGCATACAATTGTGATTTTCAGTAGGTAGGCTAACGATGATTAGATCTAGAGTAGATGTAGTTTGATAAATACCACCTTTGCGCCGTTCTAGAAATTTAGTGCTTCCATAACTTCTTCTGTAGGAACTCTGTTCTCATTTTGTGAGCCGGTGGTGCAAATTGCGCTCAGTGCTCGCGAGATATGTGAAAGCAGCTGCCATGGGACTGCACATTATTGGATTTGGACCATTCGTCAATCGAACCCAACAGAAAGTATATCTCGGGAATATATCGATCGCTCATATCCCGATAGTCATCGTCAGGTTTTGTCAATATTATTACCTAACTATTTAAATACTACATAATAATATTATTATTGTCAGAAGTTCACTATATTATTTAATTTTGCTATTAGTAATTGTTTTATTTAATTATATTATTTATCATCAGAATGTGCGAAAGAGCGTCAAGTTTTTTTTAAGCATGGTGCATTATGTTCCAAAAAAGAGTAATCCACATGTAATATTTTTATTTATTTCATTTTAATCATCGATATTGTTGTCTGCTTGAAAGCTACCCGGGTCGTATCAGACTTGCATTACTGTAAAAAAAATCTACCCAAGTAATTTGTTTCTGTGTGTTATATTTTGTAATTCATAACTTATTATTTATATTTTCCATCGTAAGAATTATTTATAATCATCAATTTTTTTCTCTTTCGAGTCGGAAATTTGTGTCTGTCACTTGTGAACGTACCACACGGTCGAAATTACATGTCCTCGATCATTCTTTTGGTCAGCCCTGTCGAGCTGGAAATATATAAGACTTGAATGAAGTTATTTTTCTTTGGTTTTTGTCGAGAGTAAGCGAGCTGAAAAAAAATTTTCGATAACAAAATCATCGCGGTGGTCAGCTTTTTGGCCCCAATTCGAAATGTAATTACGAGTGGTACCTGATGAGGGAGAAAGAGGATAGTTTTATTGGAAAACAAAAATCAAAAAAAAATCATACTGAACAAAAATGATTGAAATATAATTTTCTAGTATTTACAAATGAATTCGTTTCGTCAATTTATTCCCAAACAAATAACACCTGATCCTAATCCCTCCGAAATCT
This sequence comes from Lednia tumana, assembly GCA_003287335.1. Classification (NCBI taxonomy): domain Eukaryota; kingdom Metazoa; phylum Arthropoda; class Insecta; order Plecoptera; family Nemouridae; genus Lednia; species Lednia tumana. The sequence goes on from QKMV01001227.1 coordinate 7,718, forward strand.
CGCCGCACCTCACGGTCAAACATGATTGGTCAACTGTTCCGCAAACAAGACGTCTTCGATCGACCAGTAGACGCCGCTATTGAGAACAAGCCGAACAGACATTTTTACCAACAGCATTTTCTTTGCACGGCGGTTGAATTCGAGTTTTTCATCGATACCGAGACTAAAGTAAACCAGTCTTCAATGTGCACGCTCCGATTAATTGTCCCAACGACGTTTCGACGTCCCAACGACTGCATTTACTTGTCCGACTCCAGCTGCAAAAGGACATCTCCATACCCAGACCCAGTAATTGCATCTTAATTGGCACCCAAATTAAGGGGTACGATGCATAACACATGCATCTACTTGTAGCGATAAATGTCCACCCGTAAATCTGGTTTGTCATGAAATCTCCGGCCTGTTCTGGTCGCCGATGATGTCCGATGATGGCCTGTCCTGGTCGCCGATGATGGTCAATATGTATGGTAGGCTTGTCCTAACCGAAGAGATGATATTGCGCCAAAATAATTGCCGTCGTTACCCTTTGGAAAGTAATCGTTCGACGCAGTTGGGAGGTGTCATTAAAGCTCGCTGCCTTAGATAAAATATATATATATACACATCCTCAAGCCGTAAACTGGTTCGTAATAATTGTTGCTCAACCAGTTTCAGGAGATAAGTTTAGAGCCCAATATAATAAAGCTAGGCAAAAGATCCATAAATTTGTTGCGCCTTTTATAAGTACCTATATAGAAGACCTAAAGGCGATTTGACCAGAAGTTAAATGGACAACCACCATTGATACCCTTTTCATTATCTTCTTTTCTTTTTTACGTAATCCGTCGTTTGGTCTCGCAATTAAACGCTTCTGAGCTCCCCAAGTTTTTCTTTTTCACCTTGATGTAAGTTTCGTCGACGTCTAGTTCACACGAGGCAGCTAATAGTAATAAAATGCCCCTGAAAAAGCAAGCGAGGATCGAACCCTGACCGTGCAATGACATGTCACGACTGAACGACGACGAACCATTTCAATTGAGATTGCCATTGTTATTCTTGTCGACAGTGAAATTTTAAATGAGCGATTCAACTTCAATGGGTAGCACTAGCAGTGAGAAATGTGCCCAAGCAATATAATAGGAAAGGAAAGGAAAGTAACAGGAAGGCAACAGAGGTGAACCTTTTTCCATCTGTTCTCTCAAGTTTGCATGCACTGATGGTGCAGAAAGTAACGTAAGTCAGTGTTACACGACACAGTGCACTGCAATTGAATCGGCATGCAGAAGAAAGCAGTCGGGTATGCTCGACAAAGAAAGTACACGAACTACTCTGCACTTTAATCTAGGCATTTTATTAGAAGCAGAGTAGAAAAGATAAAGCTAGGGTGTAGAATTTGCTCGGTATATCCAACTGGTGTTTCGAAATGTGCATTGGCGTGCTTTTCAAAATGATCGCGCGCTGCAAGATTGGGATCTCTAATCTAATCATTATTCAATGCTGCATGATTTTAAATGACGCTCATTTAGTCTCTGATGTGAAATCTGGTTTTCAGACTTGGGCGTCCAAAATTACACCGTCGATCTAATTTATTTTTTGAGACGTCTTTTGAGAAAGTATTAAAAAAAGGCGGACGTAACCGTCACTGATAGATTACGTGAGGATCACAAAAAATAAACTATAATACATTGAAATTATGTTCAAGGAAAACGAGCTGTTGTTGATGTAAATGTATGCATTATTTATATGTTAATGCTCATTTTGTTGGCTCGTACGTGACAGCCTTGGCAAAGAGTGCAGTAAGGGCGAGGGGGAAATCTGCACAAATGTCACGTTTTTTCAATAAATCTAAAAAATAAAAATACCATGCGAATTAAATATACATTAGCTCCCTGGAGCATCTTCAACTTCAACAATGAACATAGTATTAAACAAATACGAACATGGTGTTTGTTTTCATTGATTTCTGATCTAAGTAATAAATCATATTACTAATATTTTGAAAACAAACAAGTCAGAACGATCCCTGTCTGGACCCGAAATGTGGTCCTTAGATCTTTGGCTGCAACTTATCATTTTTATCTTCGCTGTTTATTATTGTCTGTCTATTATCAGCTCAAAATACGGTGATCTTTGAACGCGAAGACCGAATGCAGTGGCTTCACATTTGTTGACTCTTGTCTCCTATTGTTTAACGAAGCATCTACGAGGGTAAATATGAGAAAGCACGATGTGTCTTCCTTATAGATAATATGAAAGTGAACCCAAAATAGCCACTTAACATTTATTGAGCGTCCATTCCGATTGAAATAACTCACGGAACTGAAACTTGAAAGTTAATTATGGACGGTTGGCTGCATCGGGCGATGTTTTCTTTCAAATTGCCAATGAAATGTCCATATTTGACATTATAACAGTGTAGGAGAGGTCATGACTTGCCTCTGCTAAAGATCACTGGAACGTATTTGCAACCGGACAAGAGTAATACAGCGGTGGCCTATTGACCGCTTGTCATGTGGAGAGGTTATCAACCTAAGAGTATGCTGATAACGATACTGTTATCAAATTCAAATTTGAAGAAGACCAGATGCAGTCAGCTCGGTTGAAAACCAGTCGATATTTCAATTTAGCTTAGACAGAGCGAATTGCTGAGAGATGTCAACTCTGCGAAAGTGACGCGTTGAGGAAAGAGACTGTCACTGTCAGCGAACTTGTAGTGACGGTTCATTTGAAGCGGGATGACGACGTTGAAAATTATTTAGCTAATTTTAAACGAAACCAAAGATCACTCTTTGCTGATAGATAATAACAACCCATTCTACGTGAAATCGTTCTTGTGCTAGTACAAGTCGTACATGGTTAATAGTGTGGTATGGCTCGTGGTATGGTTAATGGTACCAGATGCAGTGTACTTCGCACGCAGTACAAATAATAAATACTAATTTTATAAGTGACTTTAATGAGTAATGAATCATAAATAGTAAGTATTCACACCCCAACGTACTTTCAGTCAGTTATGAGTCGCTTTAGTTCGCCAATGAATGGAATGATAGCAAACCACGCAACTTGGTTCGCAGAAAGTTAACTCATAAGTTATGAAGTAAGTTCCAGCACAATTTGTTGACAATTGCCTTGAAACGTGAATTCAAATGATGGAAAGGAAATGGTTGAAAGGTTCGAGTCGTATTATACTTTCATATCATACGTCCATTTACCCTTGAATAAGAACTTGGGTCACACTATCTGGATACATACATACCTAACAGCTTCATTCATCACTCACCACCACTCATCAGCTACCATGATATTTACCGCCAAGTTACGAAAGGGTGATAAATTAAAAATTACGAAAGTGAGATGAAACTTCCTGTTTTGACCTATAATAAGAATCTATAACGTGACTCGTCCTACTGACGCAATATCCCAAATACGCGTCACTTTAATGGCCTAGCAGGCTAGCGCGAATGCCGGTCAATTTGACCGCAGGTGGTTTCCGTGACGCCTGGTAGCTGGCTGTCTATTCATTGAATGCAAACCATAACTCGGTCGTTTGATTCGAATCGATTGAGCCCCGCTCTTTATAGCGATAGACATAGAATCTCAATTCTGAAGAAACTCTTGGAAGAACTAACATGATCAATGGTCCATGAAATGGTGCAGCATATTTCCAAACAAACTTCAACATTTTATTTTTTTCTAATCCAATTCTTGCGCGTTACTGATTTCTAATTCCGCATAGATCATGTGTGGTAATTTCACCGATACGAGAGAAATTTGGTGTTTCCTTTTTCCTAACATGAAAGTACTTTTACTTTCGTCGACCGATGCAAGGATGCGCTGGTTTTGCAATCTGCATTATCGGTGCGGCTGCTTCTGATGTTGTCACGAGAGGAGATAGAGAGTTGTGAATGGCTGTGTGCTAATGTTGACCTCTGGCCTACAGTAAATTTTTGAACGGTAATTATCGTATCCAGCGAAAACGTCACGAGGCAGTGGTAGTAATTGAGTGAAATCTGTAAATACTGCAAAAATGTGCGATTCAGAAGAAAATTAACCTGATTTCTAGCAAGTCTTCATATTTTGTTTTACACTTTTTACTTCCGTTTAAAGATACCAGTCGAGAATGCTAGAGTTTCAGGCTAGGTTTCTTCTTTAAGAAATTAACGTTTTTTTGGACCGTGTAGTTGATCATACCAAAAATCGTTGACAAATGCTTCAGTTTTCATAATTGATGGTATTGTGTTGTGTAGCCATGAAGCTTTTTGGCGTTTCTCACAAATTCCACGCTGATTTGCCGCTTTTAGAGCCAATAAAGCGAACTTGCTAATTGAACCCCGACTTTCGGTTTCGAATTTAGCAACCAGGTAAGCAATACACACATACACACATACACACGGACACACGGACACACTGAGCCATGTCCTGTTATTCTTTTTTTCGTAATGAAATTAGTGGACGTGGTGTTATTGCTTGTCCACACAATAAGTAAACTTGGAATTAGCATCTCTATGCTAATGCAACTGAGACTTCTATTAGCTAACGTAGGTACAGAACAGAGCAAGAAACGACCGAACGATCAGAGCACTCCCATGATTCTGGCAGGTAGGTGGAGGTAGCTTCTTACTAAATAGGTGTGCAGCATCATTTCGTAATAAGGCCGTGCACATTTTCTATTTTGCAGTTTATCTTTTTATTCTTATCTATCACAAAGCTGTTGTCGTAAAACTATTAATTTGATGAGAAGCTCAAATATTTGGATTTCTTTACGAGTAGTGAGTGTGATTTACATGTGATAGGTAAATTGCGTAAACTGTCAAGATTGCCAACTTTGTGGGGATTTTTTCGTGTACCAGCCGAGAGCTGGAAGGGAAATAATGCTACGACTATAATATCTAAAGAAGACGTCACATTTTACTGTGTTATGGTTCGTTTCTCATGTCTAGTGAGTTATGTTGTGGTCCATCATGTGGTGGTGATGCATTTCGCAGATTCCCTGACTCGCACTGTATTCAAAATCCAACCGCGACCAAGAGCCTTGGAGTTGACTCCATCCCAACAAGGCGAGGCTTTATGCAAAATGTGCTGTTTTTTTTTCGAAGCAATATTTACATTTCGTATTCGTGTTTTAACGAGCATACTTGCAAAGGGATCCTTGGCCTTATCATTCATTCAAGAAAAAAGATACATCAGTTCAATAACTTTGAATGTTTGACACAAAATATGCAAGGTTTTGCGGTGACATTAGTCGCATCTCATAGTTTCTATGAATCTTTTAAAATAAATAACCAATTGATCGATTTTGAAAAAGAAACGAAGTGTTGCTTCAGTTTGTTGATCACCTAAACGTGAATTTGAATATGATTCTTGCGCATTGTGTAACATATTCTTACGGCGGGCTGCACTTCTAAATTGCGAAGACAAACCCAAAACCGCACGAAATTATGTCAACAGCTAAACGCTGTGCGATTAGTAGAGTTATTTATGCTCCTTGAAAATATGTTATTATGCAACTGCATCTGCAGACGCAACACAAAGATATTTCGGGATGGGCTCGTACGCAAAATGCAAATTCCTAGGCCGCCACAACCCACCATACCTCGTATTCTTTACCCAAAAACGTCACCTATTGTGTCATCTATTGGTGCAACAAAACATTCGAACATAATCGAAAACAAAAAGACTCGTTCAAACTGGCAGGCCTTGTTTTCCTTTGTAGCTTCGACACCAACCAAACACATGTTATGTAGCTAGCTGAATAATCAAGTGTCACACCATTCTAATGAGTGCTATTAAAAACGAGCATTGCGTCATCACAAATATTCGGCTATGTGTATTAATGATTTTCACATTTCAGACTCAAGATAAAGGTCGTTCAACTGAGAAAATGAGCCGAGTGTTTTTCCGTTGCTTGCTGATTACTGAAGCTGATAACAGCAGCCTCCATTCGACGCCGACGTCGTCCAAGCTGCTCTAATTTGCGCCGCGTGATAACATTTCTACGTAATGCGATGTTTGCCCAAGAAGCCTCTCATAAGGCGCTGCATTGTGTTCGGTCGAAGAGCGTGGGTGGCTTACTGTAACTGTCCAGTATATTCAACACATTAGTTTTAACTGCATAGAGTTAATGCGTGTTCGTCGTATATTTCATGATCACTGTACATAATTTAGAATTTAGTGCGTGGAAGGCGTGAATTGAAATTAGAATATATTATTCTAATTTAAAGTTGTAGCAGCTTATTTCAGCTTACGAGTAGACGAATTCCGCTGAGGGTTCTTTCCCTCATTTTCCAGTCGTGTTCCAGTCAAAACTCCAAGACTTTGTATTTTTTATCCCGGTCAGTCTGAGGTGACACCGAGACTGCGAATCTGTGCAAGGTTGAATGTGGTTCAGCGTTATTTCCACGTCTCTAGGCAAATTATCCAGTTTACCTACTTGTGCCAATAATTCTCAACTTTGTCAGCAATAATTGTGTGTCCTTCCTTCCCTACTTCCTTCCCTACTTCCTCCCAATATTCCATCCATGCCTTCCATCCAATGTCCTATCAATCCTCCATTGATTATTTTCTGTACTTCCATTTTCTCTCACATTATTTCAAGTTTACCAATCGACTTCCACTGCCTACGTCATTCAGGCTACGTTTTTTCACCTCAAGGTTTTTAATTGCTTTTTACTCTAGAAACCGCACGTCAATAAAATTTAGTGGTAAGATGCCACTCGATACTGCCCACGTGACTGACTGCGTGCGGGAGCGTCATCATAAGGGCATAGCGATCAGAGCAAGACAGTGATAGGTGATAGTGAAAGCACTCGCCGTCTGGAGAAAGTAACGCGTAAGCTTATACAATTGGCATCCGGGACCTCACAGACGCCCGAAAACAAGAAAGCTTGCTTTTCAATTTTCATTACTGACTGCCATCTCATTAAGAGGAAATGCCACGGAAATTACGAGCATTTGGTTTTGACGTTGTGCCTCCGCTTTACCGGGCTTTGATTTGTTAATGCGATCGAAAAATTCGACAGTAAAATGTTGAAAAAGTTTTTCGGGTGTTGTCTTTCACATCGGAGTTGTGTACAGCGCCACGGTGCGTTTAGTTTTCAATATTCCACGAAACACTCTGGCTGCGGCCAAATCGAAAAGTTGACCCTTGATCTTCGGAAATAATTTTCGGGATGCTGACACTTCGAAAATCTCGTCAACGCAGCCCATTTCGGTCCGAACGAATTCCAATGCCTGCCACGCCGAAAGCCGTCTTTATCGATGTCTTTCAACATTTCAAACAGTCATTAACACCTCAACGTGCACTGAGAAACGAAACACGACCGGGTAATTGGCTGTAAACTTGTAATACGAAAGCGTACAACACCAGTGTCGAATGCTGGCTGTGAAACCGAATATCTCGCAGTCTACAGAAGCAATATCGTTCATTTGTTGGTCAGCATATTGTTACGGGTTATGTATCGGACCCAAGAAGCTGTGCTCGATTTGTCACGCACGGCATAAACTTCCAGCATAATTGTTCTTTCCTAGCAGCTTTCAGAACATAAAACAAACCCTCGCTCATAGAGATTGGCCTTTCACCTCAAACACTACCCGCCCACACAAGAAAAAAAAACCCGCGTGGAAAAATGAATTAAATTACGTTTCATTCCTTATTTAGACCATGAAAATTGGAAAGCTTCGCGGCTGTGATTTTTGTGCTAACAATCTTAATTCTGTAAAAGTCACATTCGTCTAGCATACTTGCATTGTGTTGCTAGCTTGTACACACACAAAAAAAGACGTGAAAACCGTTTAAAATTTCCAGTTCCCATGGACGCTGTTGTAAACACCAGCTATAAATGATTAATCGTGGAAAATACAGACACACACACATACACACATGGATAATAACTTAAATCGTTTTCTACTAGTATACTCTTTCTTGGAGAACGTGAGAGGGTCAAGGTTCGTCGATGTCTGTTCCCGCCGAACCGGTGGCAAGCCAACGGAACAGAGGGGTAATTTGATTCGTTGCTATTACAACAAGACATACAAGTGAACGCGCAACGCAACGCCACGCCACGCCACGCCACGCCGGCGACGTTCCGTTACCGGTGCGTTATGCACCGACGACCACCGCCTTCCGAATAGCCAGACAACTCGTCGGTCGGATAGGATAGGATGTGATAGCCCACTGCCTTCCTTATGATAGCATCCAGCAGACAGCAGGCTACCGGCAAAGCAACAGCAAGCAGCTAGCAAGATTGTTCTACCTAACCTAACTGACACACTTCGTTCACTCTCACTCTCACTCTCACTCTCACTCTCGAAGACGACGACGACGACGACGACGACGACGTCCACTTAGTTGAGATGCCATAATTGGCCTATATTCTATTTACTGGGAGAGCATACTTTTGCGCCAAGGGGGTGACAGTTAACACAGGAAGGTATGGCCAGAAAGCCTCTTTTGTGGGAGTAACGCAGTATGCTCTCTCACTGTATAGACTATATTCCAAACAAGAAAATAATGCTAGATAATACCTTCTAAGTAAAGCCACTTGGGTTGTTATTGTCCTATCCTGCCTGGAATAAAATGCCAAAGCCAACTTGTATCAAATACCCAAATTTGTATCAAATTGGATTTGCCAATTAACCCAGTGAAGGATAGGGCAGTCACAGGCCAAGTGGCTTTTCTTAGTAGGTACTAGATCTAGTATTCTTGTCTTAGCTGGAATCGGTCTATTCTGAATCGTTGCTCATGGGGCATCCTTTCTATTTATAGGTTCATTCATCTCATTCTGAGTTGATTTTTCGCCCAATACGTGCTTTGTTTTTTGCTTATCCTGTTTCATAAAAATTCACCGATTTTTACAAATTTGCAACAATGTGTTCGAATTATATTGTTCATGTCTCCGATTTTTGAATGGTGTCGGCTTTCAAGCGTCCAAGTTTGTTTTTTGGGGGCGGGGATGAGGGGAGTTGAGAGTCTTTACCATTAAAGAAAAAAACTGTTTTATTACTGGGCACTAATACTGAGAAGTCCATTTCAAGATTCCCGGTAGGAAATCAGAGAATCTTTTACTCGACTTAGCATTCTTAGGCTAGGTATTTGTGAAACAGTTTTTTTTTTGGAAACTAGTGCTAAATTAGGAGCCGGACTAGTCTCAAGAATTTCATAAGCTTCCCCAATCTGCCGAACCATTGGAAAACTGGCAGGTTTACCAAAAGTTTTCGTTACAGCATTGCATTGGCGAGAACACAACATAACACTGACAAGGATAACACATTTAAAGCCAATTACAGGGCTAGTACTATTAATTTGAAGAATATTAAAAGAACCTCAAAAATAAAATATATAAATAAAAT
>QKMV01001228.1:0-11097 GCA_003287335.1 Lednia tumana
TAAATAAATGAAATAAAATGTGAATAATGAATCTAAAAAAAATGAAAAATAATATATTATCAAGTATAATCTGCCGGACAATTGCCCCGAGGAAGCTTTCAATATAGTTAGCGAAACGTTAGCAGTTTTTAAAAAAACTGTTAATAACTGGGTTAAATTTCTGGAAACTTCTAACAAATATATCACAATTCAGCAGCTTAACCCCGTCATTAACAGTTTTTTAAACTATATTAATGAAACAAGTCAGGACACATGAGTCTCAAAAATTTAATAACGTTAGCAGTTTGTTTGTTAGAAGTTCCCAGCAGTTAAACCCATTTACTAACAGTTTTTGGAAAGTTTGGAAAGTTTGATTGAATGTCTTAGCACTCTTGTCTTAGCACTCATTGAGCTAGCTTAAGTGTGCGACCAGTTTTTGTTCGCTCTTGTGCGATATTTTGCGTGGTGGGCACCGTGACATGCGCTCCTCTACAGACTCACGACACACGTGGCGGCACGAACGAGTTCGCCAGGATGAAACAGAGACAGACGTTGTTTGCTTGAGACGAGGCTAAAGAAAATGATAACCAGCTGACGGGAAGAAATGGATAGCTTTGCTTTGTGTTTTTATTTGCCGTGCAATCTTGTTATCTTTGTGGGTGAGCCCACTCTTTAATTGTGAACAGGGCCGAGTGGTAAACGTTGAGATTGTAAAATCCCGAACCATGAACGGAAAGCAACTTGACGCTTTCGGATGCCAATGCTCTCTTTGACTTTGTGCTCGGCATCTTGCCTCGCCCGGGCATTCGGTAAAAACTTGTTGTACTGTCTACTGTAGCTTGTCTTGCGAAGCTCCCCTGTAATAACAGGGGAAGCTCTCAGGTCAACATTAGCTGAACTTTGCACTTTTTCCGTTACTCATCTTTTCTCAGAGATGTTTTAATTCCTTGAAAACTGTTTGCGAGTATTAAAAATACTATTCGTCAATCCGACTTACAAAATGTGAGTGCATTGCACTTTTTGTAAGAACACAAAACAAGTTGAACCATCCTTTGAACTTTACTTATGTATGTTATGCTAATCTAGTGATTGTCTCATTATAATGTATTAATTTTGCTTTATCTCAATTGTTAAATACAAAAGTTGGTGTAAAGTTTTTTCTACCTTTCTTTCATACATAGATCGTATAATAACCTTAATAATTCGTAACACTCTTTTAACAAAAGCTTCAATAACTTTTCTGAAACAAGTCCTTTGTTGTTTGTTTACTTCGTAATACTGCGAATTAAAATTCTTTCTGCTGCAGAGTTGCAAGAGCTTTTATTTCGTTTTATTTTATTTTATTATTCCCATAAATCACGGAATCAAATAATGTCCATCCAATGCGCAAGCGCTGGCACATAAAAAACGAACACAACTTGATTGGACACAAGAATATGGAGCTCGTCATTTGCGACCAGCACTGAATATACCGAAACCTTTAAAAATGACAATAAATAGAACTGGTCGACAGAAATAAGGAAATCACGTAAAGAATTTCGTCTGACATATGTCCTATTATCATTAGCTTTGCTTCGATGCAAAAATGTCCACAAATATTTATTGAAGAATATCAAAGAATTTGCTCCACATCTCCTGTTTAATTTTTAATTTGCACCGTAACTCATTTGGTTTCCGGAAAAAAGAGAACTGCAGTAGTGTGTTTTTTAACTGCCATGGAGAGGTGCCTTCTTTGCCTATATGAATCCAGTTGATAGAGAAAACAGTTTTACAAACTGGGTTAGATTCTTAGAAGTCCACTAAAAGATACTTAAATAGTGCTTCGTTTAAGAGCTAGACATGCGTCTAAAGATTATAGAATCCAGTTGAATTTTTTTAATGAGTAATAAAGTGACTGAGAAGGTAAATCAGAAAACGGTACGAGTCCTGATCTCGTAATATAGTGAGAACGTTTCAAGGAAGAATAGTTATTAAATCCGCAAAGGAATCTCCGCAGTACCCGGCCAGCAATTTTTCCGAAATTTCTATTCCCTCGCGAATGTGCTGGTAGCTTCGCGTGGCGTTGCGTTGCGTTGCGTTGCGTTGCGTTCCGTTGCGTTGCGTTGCGTTGCGTTGCGTTGTGTTGCGTTGCGTTGCGTTGCGTTGCGTTGCGTTCCTTGCCGTGGCGTGGCGTTTCTTGGTGTGGCGAATACGAAGCATTGTTCCAGCAGAGGTCTAGTAAAAACTGGCAGCACGTCTCGCCACCCTTCAAATTCGGGTCATCGATTGCTGGAAGGACGTCTGTAGTTCTTGTCGCCCCTGGACCGCTGATTGTCCCCATGTCTGCAGGATTGATAAAAGAGGTCGAACTTCCTTATCGTTATTTTCGCAACACCCTGCGTAACACAACTGCACAGTTCGCGTGCCAAGTTCCGATTTCCAACACCAGAGGTCACTCGCTTTGACGAAGACAAGTTTAAATTAAGTTGCCTGCGCAACAACGACTCAAAAAACTGTAAAACATTTATGGCTATCGGCTATTTTAGTGGTGATTTTCCACAATTCTATTTCAGAGAAATATGCTGGATTAGTCATAACGTTGTTGAGACACGAGCACCAGTGTTTTTCTGGAATAGTTTTCCGCCGAAAGGCCTCCGTCATCACCAAACTTTTCGCTCTCCCGTTCCCTTTCCCAGTCTTCACTCCTCCAGTTAGGCTGCTAGACAAGCTCGTGTGATCTTCCCGGGAAAAAAAAACATTCCCTTTGGCACTGCAAATGAACTGATTGAAATTAAGACACTACAAAGGAACGAGACAATTTCCTGTCAGGATTGGCACTGTCTTTGCTGCTGCTGTACGAAAACCATTTTCTTCCAGCTCAAGAAACTGTGGTCGTTGTTTTTCGTAGTGACCTACTTAGAAAAATGGCTACGTTAATAATGAAAATCGACAGCAGCTTTGCATTACATTTTGTTTTGGTAGATTCTCATTATTTTAATCTTTACCATGTAACATCGTTTTCTCATACGTTTAATAATGGTTTACAGTTTCGCGATTATAATCCAAAATAACAATACTCCCTTCTTATGAAGATAAAACCACAAATTAATCCGCCCTCGCTGAAAATCACGAAATGTAGAGGGCCTACCTTGCGACATAATCCTCAGAAACCATCCAATGTACAAAATTCCCATATATTTTCTTCTAATATCTTCCATCCCCTATATTTTCAAAACCCTCTTAAAGAAAGTCCTTACCTTTCCTCTCGGAGCGTCGTTTATTTCCAAACGCCTCCTGTTGTTTCTCTCCTAAACATCCATTAACATAATTATGAGTCTGTTGTCGGTACACGATGACATCAACTTGCACGGAGTCGCTTCTGAAAGAAAATGCCTGGCGAGCCCTTTTAAGCCAGGCCATCATTTCAACTCACCCCCTGGGGCGCTCTGGGGGCTGTCGTGGGAAAGAGGATACTTCCTTTATCTCTCGCCGTGGAATACAGGCAAACTCCTTGGGGTTCTTGCTGGCAAAGAAAGTGATGACTTTTCTTCACATTTACTTGTACATGCAATCACTGTCATTCTTCTTTTCCATATCAGCCATTCGTCTTGAGCTGACATGCCTCTTGAGCTCGGAGCTTCCTCTTTGCTTTTCATATTTTGAGAAAGAAAATACGCGAATACTTATCTTATTATGTTTGAATACGAAGATATATTTTAACGAGACTCTTTGAGCAAGTTAATTCTCATTCAGTTCAGAAGCTACGGGCTACGAGTTTGTTCGAAGAAACATTACTTATACTTACAAACATTGGCGAAATGAATAGCCAGGAATTGTCTAGATGCCTTTATGTTTAACAATTTATTACACTTTCTTTAATTAGGGCAAGTAAACTGCAAGAAGGTAAAAATACCAATATTTTACCGTAATGAGTGTGTGGTTGGTCGGAACAGCATAACAGCTGGCACCAATCAACTAATTGGCAATCTTCAAACATCCATTACAGTCTCCACTAAAAAAAACCTACTCTTCAGAAACTTACGAATAAACCAAAGTACCTGAAACGCCCTCGTTACGAATCATCCTCTGCCAGCTCGAGCAAGCTGCAAAAACCCTTTCGAAAGATCCAACATGACAGCAAAGTAATTCCATATATCTCCTCATACACTTCAACGTTTCTTTCTCTTCTTTCTCTGCCTCTCCCTCTGTATCCACTAGTAGTGAGACAAGTTTTTCTCGGTGTCGACCGGCTGAGATTGACTGAATTCTTCTCGAGCGAGAGGTCGGCTCGTTCGGTCATTAGGATTCTCAGCGGTTGCTGTCACGTTCGTCCAATCGGCCTCGATGCCACCCCCGGGATTTGTCACGCGACCGATGGGGGGGCTGGACGGGTGGAGGCGACGCACGTTCTTTATTAGCCGCCCCTTAACCGAGTTATCTCCCCCACCCCGCGAGCGCCACCCCCGTGCCGTCGTGCTCTTGAGTATGTGCGACTCGTCGCGAGGGGCTGCTTTGACGCCGGGCGTCGTGTCGTTTGCTTTTATGGTAACTTATTCTGTTGTAGATTTGGTTTCATGGCTTTTTTGCTGCGCGGGGCGGACCGTGTTCGTTTACCATAAGCGTTGTGCTTGAATAGGATTAGAAGATCAGTTCTTTTTTTGTTTGCCGGAGCGCAGACGTGATTGGGTTGTGAATTGTTTGCCAGCTTTCATTGTTGTTGGTTTCTTAGACGATCGCGTAGATGAGCTTAGAAAGTTCTGAGCTTGGATTTATTCGCCCCAACTTTCTTTCATTAGTGAATCATAATTTTGTGACTTCTAAGCTAGAATAAGCTGGATCAAGATAGTGATTCCTTGTTATCTCTGTCCAGTTTGGGAAGGCACATTGAAGCTTGTAGAGCTCAACACATTTTGCTGGAGAGTTATCAATATGAAATTATTAAAGTTCGTGTCTATTTCCTTCTCTGAGCACAAGTTTTTTGAGTTATCAATATCAATAATATCAGTTTTAGAGTCTTTCAGAACCTAGTGTTAAGTGTAAGTGCATAACGTGTAAAATAAGTGAAAGTAATATGTGTAAACGTAAAGGTGATCGCGTTGAGTGAGCTCGCCGTGATATTTTCGCCATGAAAATTTGTGTGTGGAGTCGAATTTAATTTTAACTAAGTGATCGCACGCTTGAAACCACAGCACACTCTATCTCCATCAATTCACAAACTAACAATAATAGAGGAGGCGTTGCTCTGTAGGAGCTAAACAACAATGTGTTTCATTCAAACTACCACGAGTTTGTTGTAAGGGATTTTTTGATTTTCATACGGTTTTTACGAAAATAAAAATACTTATTATGCTCAAACCAATAGAGATTTGCATCGAGCCAGTTTTCATTAACTCATCTGCTCGATTGGAATTTCCATCTAGACTGTCACTTAAAAGAAATGCAATTGGCAATTGATGAAAATTCAATTATAACAATAAAAACCAATATGAATCCAAAATGACAGTACTGATTGATAATTAATTCAGTTGATAATTACAGTTGAACGAGAGCACTTGGCTCGCTATCACGCGCTCTCATTAATATTTATAAAAAGTGGAATCTTACTTGCGAGATTCGGAAGAAAGTTTTTTAGAAAATATTTGCAAGCCTCTCAAAAGAAGATGAAAAAGGACAAACAAAAAAAAATCTGTTGAAACCAATAAATTAATTGAATTCCATCCCATTTCATAACCTTTTTGAGCTTTAGAGTAATTCCACACATGCAGCCCGTTCATGCCATACAGGCTGGACCATAAAATACCCGATGAATAAATCTCTAATCTTTTCCCTTCTCATTTACATATTTTGTAAAACGAACACGCTTGCGAGTCTCCCACCGAGATTCTTTCCAGCTCGGGTACACTCAACGTGAGGATTCCCAACGAACGACCGGTGACAATTAAAAGTGACAACACGCCTTTATTTTCCTTTTCTTAAACACACTACTCCACCGAGGGCAAATGTTTTCCCTGCATTTTCACACGAATTATCGCTCAATTCGCGCCTCCCATCAACTACACATGCGCATCGAGCTCGTCAGCCAGTGCACTTAAATGCATTTAGTGCAGTTAATGAATGCAGTTTTGTGTACCTGATTTAAATAATACAAGAGAACAAAACACTGTCAGCACATAGACTGAAAGTACAGTCCCGTGACAGACGCAGAGACAAGGGTCGGGGGTAAATGTAATGCATATAGCAGAATATTATTCAAAGTGCAAATCCGAGTCGGTAATGCAATTTATTTGCACCAGCTTGTCTGTAAGGACGAAATTATACACTCTCTTTCTGCGTCTCGCTGCACGAGCAGTGGTGGACGCCGGGTCCGAATTACAGTGTCTAGTCTATGGTCGAGTATTTGGAGATAATTTTGCACGAGACTCACTGCCCTTCAGATACATGCAGATATTTCACCATCTTTGTGACACATCGGCTATCAAATCTACACGAACTGTTTGGAATGCTGGATACAAGTTAAGCAACATTGCACTAGGTCATGGGTGACCGAACGGTTTGGCGTTTTGGATACATCGGTTCTCGTGAGATCACCGAAGTTAACCAACATTGCACTAGGTCATGGGTGACCGAACGGTTTGGCATGTTGGATACACCGGTTCTCGTGAAAACACCGAAGTTAAGCAACATTGCACTAGGTCATGGGTGACCGAACGGTTTGGCGTTTTGGATACATCGGTTCTCGTGAGATCACCGAAGTTAAGCAACATTGTGCTGGGTCATGGGTGACCGAACGGCTCGGCATACGTGCCAGCACCGGGTTTCTCCTCTGCCCTTCTAGGTTAGTCATCACCCTCATTATCACCACCGACGCTTAAAGCCCACTGTCACGAGGCTAGTTTTGACAACAGTGCGTCGTTCAACACCAAATAATCAAATCAAATCGACTAATTACTACATCAAATGTCGATAGAAATGTGAAACCAAACAATGTAATTGTCCTCACAATAGAGTACTTCCAAGAATTGAACTGGAACGTGGTGAAAGATCGTTTCACACAGTTGTGTCACAAATATGGC
Source organism: Lednia tumana (assembly GCA_003287335.1). Lineage (NCBI taxonomy): Eukaryota > Metazoa > Arthropoda > Insecta > Plecoptera > Nemouridae > Lednia > Lednia tumana. The sequence goes on from QKMV01001228.1 coordinate 7,032, forward strand.
GATTTACCGAATGGCAGTGATCCTCAAAACAACTGTCAGTAAATGGGTTTAACTGCTGAGAACTTCTTACAAACAAACTGCCAACGTTTCGCTAACTTTACTGAAAGCTTCTTCGAGGCGATTGTCGATTAGAAGTTCTCAGCAGTCAAACCCATTCACTAACAGTTTTTTTTTTGAAAACTAGTGCAGAAATTAGGTAGAAGACACGAGCCTTAAGAATTAAATGGCAGTGATCCTCATGCCAATTGTGAATATAATACACCGAAAGCGGCGTCCTAGCGCCACTGTTCCGTACAAGACTTGGAGCAAGATGGCGTGAAACAGCTTCAAACGAGGATGCGCCAACACTCGATGTCGATCAAAGGCAAGAAATACATGTGCGAATTGATAAATAGATCTTGTCTCCTTGGCGACTGTGCAGCTGTATGTGCGAATCTCGGCATAATGAGAGTGATTAACAGTGTAATCGGATTAGCTGTGCAGGGAAGTAAGAAGGCTGTGTAATCAGTAAACCAGTTGAGAGGACAATTTGTCAATGAGATTACCGCCTCGCAGTTGACTAAGATGTAAACTACGTCGCAAGTGTGGTGGGGGGGGGGGGGTCCAGAGCTGCTAACTTCCTGGAGGTGTCTTCCGAGCAAAGCGAGATTCTGGAGCGAACAGTTTTCATCTTACTGGGCTGATTTGGGTTTGCCATTCTGGGTGTACGCTCGCGTGTTTACGTGCCGTTTCGTATGTGCTGCTAGGTTTTCAAGGCTGCGAAGAGATGGATTGTTGGGTGGAAAGAAATCTTGGGTATTCCGAGTGGAAATTGGAGAGTTTCTGGTTAGTGAAAATAGAATAAAAGTTTTTCCCCCACGGAGACGAATGAGAATCTATGAGAAGCTGAGAAAATTGCGTAATAAGTTTACCAAATGACGAACTCATCAATTATTGCTAGGAAACAAAATAGAACATAAAATTTTTGAGACTCATATCTCCTGACTAATTTCAGCACTATAGTTTAAAAAAAAAACTGTTAATAACTTGGTTAAACTGCTGAAAACTTCACTGATACTAAACTGCCAACGTTTCGCTAACTATTCTGAAGTTCTTGCTCACGTAAGACATCTGCCAGACTAGCCCCGATGAAGCTTTCAGAATAGTTAGCGAAACGTTGGAAGTTTAGTATCAATGAAGTTTTCAGCAGTTTAACCCAGTTATTAACAGTTTTTTTTTTTAATAGAACATATTATCATAGATACATGAAATTATAGTAAGACTCTTCACGGGGTCTTGTTTGAAATTTGAACGAGATCTTTTTCATAATTTAAGATAGTGTTTGTGGAAATGTACTAGCGGATTCGGTCACTGAGTTTTGAAAGTTTTTGAAAGTTGCCTGAAGAAGAAATCAGTTTTAAATTCTTAAGACTCATGTCTTCTGTCTATTCTCAGCACTAGTTTGCAAAAAAAATGCTTTTAAATGGGTTTAACTGCTGAGAACTTCTAACAAACAAACTGCTCACAATAATCTGCTTTCAGTATAGTTAGCGAAACGTTGGACGTTTTTTGTTAGAAGTTCTCAGCAGTTAAACCCATTTAGTAACAGTTTTGTTTAAAGGAAGCAGTTTGTATGTCTTTCGAAAAGTTGGCAGTTCAAATAAACGTTTGAAAAAGTGAATCCACAAACGACATGTTACTTTATCCTTTACAATGTCCCTGCGATCGTCAGGAACAAATGTCACAAAAACTTTTGTATTTGACACAATTGATATCGACGATTTAGACCGTATAAGAAGATAACGGTTGAACGGAATGACATACTTTTGCACTGATAAATAGCAAGATTCAAATGGAACAAACGCAACATTCATTCTACATTGGATGAAGAATAGCGTTCCATTTAATCACAATTCCAGAAACGAGAAGCACTGCACTCGAACATACCAGCCCACCACACGTACCACTTCTACACACATTTCCAATAAGCCAACTAATAAATCACCTAGCGTGAATATCCATTACGTCACACGACACATTATCTATAATTCACTAAACTGCACAGCCATGCACTTTACCAAGCTGGTCGTGGAAAATCCAAAACTGCATACAACTCGCTAATGCACCCTACTGATATCCACTCATTAGTAGACAACATACATGGCCACGGATGGAACTAACTCGGCTTGGAAGCAAACATCCTGCCAAACACCACGAGGCAAAGGGTTCTACGAGGCGTTTCGAAGGTCACATATGGACAGGGGACAAATCCCCTCCCCCCCATGGCACAATCATTAGTCATACCCACACATATGTCAACCAGCGAGCATATATTTCTATCTCAACCCGTGCGTTCGGCTGGATACCATTTGTCACCACCAGATGGAAGTCCACCATGGAGTTTGAATATGCCTCGCATGGGTGATGATAAGTCCGCTGGAGCGGCGACTCGATCACATTATCCAGACCCATTGTGTTTGGCGGCTATTCGCGGAGCGGCCGGGATTGATTGATATCCAGCTCGACCGAAGTTTACGCGTCGTCGCGAGGTTGGACGTGACGGCTAGATTAGAACTAAGTTATTCACTCGCGATGCGATTAATTGGCCGACGCTCGCTGTCTCGCCCGTTATATTATGATGTCGTTTGGGGAAGGGTGCGGCTGTCATTTGCATGGCGGCGCGAAATTCGAGGGAGGTTTTTAGTAATTTGAAAAAAAAGTGGATTTCATTTGTATAGTTGATCCACCGGTCGGGGGTATTATCATTCATTGGAGAAAATCGATTGAATGGAAGCTTAATATTCAATTTATCTACGTTTAATACTCATACTACACACCGTTATGTAATAAAATTCGCTACCCGGATGGGTGCAGGTGGGACTTGACTTGTACAAAGGGGCCAGATCAACCTGATCAGTTTACATAGTAAAATAGGTTTTATAAAAATGAGAAGCAGGTGTTTTTACGGGTTGATACCAGCTGCACCGTTAAACATTGACTATTAAAGTGAGCAAACAGATTGTATTATAAAAAGCCAGGACTCATCAAGGCTCTTTTATGTAACCATGCTAATAAATTGTCCAAAACTCACAAAATAATGCTTATTTTGGCCAGGGTGGGCCATGATTAGATGCATGCAAAAGACTGAAGAAATAAAAAACGTTAACAAGAGATTTGACGACAACTAGTTTATTCTTTCACCAACAACTTTCTCGCCTACCCCCAAGGCGCCCAAAGATCATAGTTCCATTTTCAATGCTACAGTCGACTCCAGCCCGGAAAATTACCAGCTTCTCGGTTCCTATTTTCACACTGGGAATCGAGTAAGTTTTCAGCCAACGGTGAAGACGCTTCAGCAAAATTTCAGCCAATGACGGTGCATCAACTAGTTGGGATGTTGGACGAGCTGTCTTAACAGCTACTTTCGGCATGCAGATTCTGTAGATAGTCGGTAGTTTTAGTAGTCAGATCGTAAACTGACGAGTTTTTTTTTTTTTGGGGGGGGGGGTGTCATCTCGGTAGTCGAATTGTCATTCTCTACTACTGTCACTCTCTATCTCTTCTACGCATGTGGTTCGCGAAAAAAAAAACAATTTTGCTCCAGGGCCTTTGCTGTTTGCTAAAAATGTACTCACCACCACAGAACTATACGGTCTCCCGTGCTTGTGTTTCAACTGATCTTGAAGTTTCTGGAACGGGATTGCCAAGGAAACAAGAAAGCGAGAAAGTACTCTGACACAGAAACTTTCCCAGCATTTGTGTCGCAAGACAGCGAGGAATCACGCCGACCGCAACAAGGCTATTGCATTAGCTGTCTCCAAAGCCCAAGCCGTACCCCGCGGGCTCATGCAGTCGTGGTACCTCCACGGTATTGACAGCGAACTGGTCCGATGGGCACCGATCCATCTCTCAGTCACACCTTGCTTGCAGACTCTACTCCCTTGCTCGGCACTCGGTGACACCTGGGTCCTCTCCAGGGCATCGAAGCTTTTCATCCATCTCTCAGTCGCACCTTGCTTGCAGACTCTACTCCCGTGCTCGGCACTCGGTGACACCTGGGTCCTCTCCAGGGCATCGAAGCTTTTCA